>JAVJAQ010005641.1:0-26912 GCA_032362365.1 Zygogramma bicolorata
TTTGTACAACTGACATTAAAAATGACGTTTTTAATTCATTGACACATGAACTAAAAACTGACGTTTTCACAAAATCACTTTTAACACTAGTGTTAAAAGTACTTTTAACACTAGTGTTAAAAGTAAAATGACAGATGAGATGATGGATACCAAAAGCGTCTAGCGACAGATGTACACAGCTCGGGAGCCAAAATGTCCATCTGTCGCTGGACGCTAGTATGGATACTCAGTAATATAGATCTCTCTAATAGAAACACTTTAATCAGATATTAATACTATTATAACAATCAGAATCAAAATTACTTATAAATATGTATTTGGCAAAACCCTGCCTGTCATGCTTGCAATTTAGATTTGAAATACAAAATATGGTTGTCAATTATAAAGTCCATGTAGCTAGATGCGTAGAGTATCTGACTTGTAATCCAAAGATCGTGTGTTCGAATCCTTACGGATCTTATATTTTTTCTGTTTTTTTCTTACTAGCAGTAACTGTTGAACAAAAAATTTTGTATGATACATTTGTTTAAAGTGATTTTATTTTGCTCGTGGGGTTGCCCCACTCGCTAACGCTCGTTTCGCAATATTCCCCACTCACAAAATAAAATGCCACTTTTAACACTTGTATCATAAATAACTATTCACTCAATATCAACTATTATTGCTGATCTCCCTTTTTTACAGAGCTTCATCTACCAGAGCTCTAGCAGTTCATTTCAACATGTATAACCAGAAGGAACAATAAAATAATAACGTATATATAATAAATTGTCTATTTGCCTTTATACTTGATAAACAATTTTAAACGGGGTTGCTTGTGATAATATATTGGCATCTATTACTGAACATACTCAAGCGTGTTGTTTTTATAATATGAAAGATCTCTTAAAGTCTACTCTTCTTACACTCTTGGAATGTGGAGTTTAGCACAAAAACACCCACGTTGATGATTTTTCATTCATATTTAACCTTTGATGATGCAACAATCCAGAAAACTTGACGAATCATGAAGAATTTATTTAAAAAAATATATATATTTTTTCAATCGTTGTTGATATACCCAGTCTATAAAACTAGTTCACGTATCTCTTACACTTCAACAGAATACTTATGTCTATAGGTCGGTAGTAGAATTGGTCTTGCAGAAACGTGTTTTTCGAGTCTTAGAACATCATTAATTCAAGACCAACCTCGATTCCTATATATGCCCCAATGTTCTTACAGTTGCGAAGTATTTCAACGATTGGCTAGTAATTTATTATTCCTAATCATCGCATAAAAGAGGATTATGTTCAGACATACATGCACCTGATACCTGAAATGTTTGATAAGGCAATTATGTACAATGGTCGGGTAATGACATCATAATATAACATAATTCGTTCGAAGTATGTCATCGTGATTCGGACCTGAATAATAAAGGCGGTCATGTATCGTGGCGTGATTCCCCAAAATTAGGATCGCTAATTTATATTGTTCTGGCTTGATAGACACTCCATATATTCCAATATACAGCATATCCAAGAATTCTACTGATGGAGATATATATGTTTAATAGAAAACGAGATGAAAATGTAAGGCCGAAAAACATTCGAAACATGTCTGTCGCAAGTTCCCTATTCTCAGGAAATAACTTCTTTTCAATTAATATTGTCTGGACTTAGGAATGAGCATCGTACGATTCTGACGCGAAAGATCACTTGCCGACAATAGAAAAGACTTTTGACCGATGATTTTGGATTTGGTTAAAATTCATCCGACTGGGGTCGTTTCAGGATAATGATTATCTCTATAGGGCCCCAAGCTTTGTCTGAGGAGCATCTCGAAACAATGCGGCGTCTAGAGGTATAAAACCCACTCAGACCTCAAAGGTCAAATACCAAAAACCAAAATATCCCATATTAGGTTAGGTTTCTGAACAGCAGTATCCTGGATCCGCCACTATCTTAAAATCAGTTTTTCTTTCATATTCATGAGGGGGAGCAATTTTCCACAGTTTGTCTTTGAAAAAGGAAATACTGAATGAATTGTAATCTGCGAAAAAAGGAACGCGCTGCAGGGTGGACAACTCTTTGCATCTGCTACATAGAAAACATCGCTCAAATCACAAAAATTATAAATGCATACTGTTTCAAATGTGATATTTATGTAATATGCACGTATATAAGTCATCTAGTGGTGACTTCATGAATATGTTGCGAAAAAAATTAAGAAAACATGTATTGTGTTCCAGCAAATGCAAATTCAAGCATTACCTCTTTCAATAGACAGACTGTAAACGATTGTTCCAACTGATTTGTCACTGCCTTCCAGTCTACTTTCATTTCGAAGGAAACACGATGTATATCTGCATACAAACACCAAAATTTTTTATTTCTATAAAGAAGGAATGAATGAAATACCTAAATGAAATGTCTCAAAAGATTTATTAATATCCTTTATGACGTGACATCCTTGCCATATCACAATTAGGTAAAACTGCGATATTTCTTTGGTTACATCGCTACGATGTTTACATCAGAATGTAATCATTGCGATGTCAGTGGTACATAATTTTTGTGACATTTACTGGACATCGCTATCGTTATAGATATATATGAATCCAACTAATAAGAATTAAATTGGCTGTTAAAAAAGGTAATGAAACTAGTATGTCCTACTACTAAATGTAACATATGGTATTCTGTTAAAAAGTTCTTGACTTCGGCTGGAGTCCTTCAGAAAATATACCTTATTGTTACTTCCTACGTCATAGTTCGGGAGTATTTGCCGAACCAGTCAACCATTTAAGGTGACAAAGTCATTCCCGAATACGACAAATATAAAATGAATCATCTTACTTTGTCAATTGTATGATTTAACAAACATGAATTGTGAGTTATTATTTCGAGGTAGATGTAAATGCACTTACTGTCTGCGTTTCATCACCTCTTTAAAATAAAACCAGCGATATCCATCGAGTATACTTTCTGTATGCCGATATGCTTTTTTTTATAACAGAGATATAGCTTGTTCTGGCACTCTCCCTAGTAAAAAAATAAATACCTCATACAGAAACGTCATTGAACTTGTTCGCTTCCCCTCGTATACTTGTTCCCATCAATCAATCTTCCTTGTGTGAAATGACCCTAAATTGATAGCTATTTGTTTCATTTCATCCCCTCTCCTCTAGTTAAAAGTCGTCAAAACGAGGGAAGGATGTGTCAGGGTTATGGCCGGGGCGTGGGAAAATTTCTTGTGGGAAAGAGTGGAGTGGGTGGCCATACATTTATTTGATACAACTCTGTGGCTCGATGTAATTTAGAGCGAGATTACCTCTGTCCAATTCGAAGATACATGTATTTCTCTGTCAAAATCATGGGAACATCTTGACTGATTCTTCTTCTTATTTTCTTGATTCTTGGTCATTCTCTCAGAGCGTGGGAAAATATATTTTTAAGGAATTTGGCATTTTGGACATGGGAGTTCATGGTCTGTGGAGACTCATTGAACCATCCGGTAAACCAGTTCCACTGGAAACGCTGGAAAATAAAGTGCTTGCAGTGGGTATCCTTTTTTGACGCATTCAAATAACAAGTGAAAAACGTCTGAAAATTATATATTCCTTACAACTATATTCAATTTAGATATTTCCATTTGGCTGCATCAAGCAGTAAAAGGATTTCAAGATTCCAAAGGAGCCCCCTTGCCAAATGCACATTTACTTGGGATATACCATAGAGTTTGCAAACTACTCTATTTCAAAATCAAGCCAGTATTTGTGTTTGATGGAGGAGTTCCTGCTCTGAAAAAGCAAACCATTGTGAGTGTCTTTCTCAATAAAATAAATAATCTATTATTCTGCATATTTGCTAATAATGGTCCAAAATAGTTAATTGTGACTCGAATACAAAAACAGATTAAAGTAATTTATAACTCATAATAAATATTCATTTCAAAGTACAGGTAATCTATATATTCTTTCAATCTGAGCATGTATCAATTCAAGATGTGAAGCTCCACTGAATACAGCCTTATTAATCGAATAGATTCGATAGATTGATCAACTAACATTATTCAAAACAAAATATCCTCCAACTGAAGTATCATTTTCTTCACAGGCTAGGAGAAACCAATTGAAATCCAAGAATTCATCAGAAGCTGACAGACTCCAAAAGCAACTTCTCAACACCCTTCTGAAACACACAGCAATAAGCAATGTTTTATCAGAAAAAACCAAAGCTTCACTTACTGCTCATACAAAGAAATCTCGTAAGAATGATAACCTTTATGAACTACCTCCTACAGAAATTGACTCCACATTATCATCTTCCGATGAAGAAGAACCAGATAGTACATCCGACACAACAGACTCAAGTCCTACAAAAAACTGGGACTTGCACACAATTGACATGAGCAGTGTCCATTTCAAGTCATTGCCAGTTGATGTGAGACATGAGATACTCACTGAGTTGAAAGAAACTCGAAAACAAAACTCTTGGGGCAGGCTCCATGAACTACCGAAACAGAGTGATGATTTTTCTTCCTACCAAATGAAGAGATTGTTAAAGAGGCAATCTGTACAAGCTGCTTTAGACGAAGCAGCCAAAGAAATGGGGGGTGCATCGTTATCTTTGGCAGAGCTCGAATCAATCCTTAAAGATCAAGGCATACAAACCACTACAGATAGCATAGGGAAGAGAATAGCATCAGATGAAAATACTAGGTACTTATTTATCAGAGATGTCAAGCAGGCAATGGAAAGAGCTAGAAAGGAACAGCTTGAGAAGGAATCGAAACAAAGTGATAAATCCAACATTACTGACGGTGTAGAACAACTAGGGCAAGCTGAGGCTCTTAGTGAAAAGGATACAGAAGAAAACCCAGTTTCCGACAAGAATACAAAAACCAAACCTGATCTAGAAGAAGAGGAAGAACTTCAGAAGGCTATAGCATTATCATTGGAAGAAGTTGCAACTACATCTTCGGATAATCCCAAGAGGATTGAGTTTTCGTTTTTAGAAAATTTCAATGATGAAGACTTCCAGTCCGAGTCAGATGAAGAAATCCAAGAAATATCACCTAATAAAGTTCTCTCATCAGCGCAGCATTATATGATGGAATACAGTGGGTTAACACCAAACGAGATTTCAAAGATTATCACTGGTGCAGGTCAAAAGCAGCTGAAATCGAAAATGAATAACAAGATTCAGATGGCTAAAAAAATATCACCAAAAAGATCAGTTCCTCCAGACTTGACTACGATTTGTGAACAAGAAGATGCAACTTTAAGCGAAGCAGTAGCTGAAAATTCAAAGCCTGAGAGTGGTCAGGATAAAGAGGTCAATATACAAATTGGGTCGAAGATTGTGAATGAAAAAGCACCTGAATTAACATCTGTCTGTGAAATCATGTCTGATAGTGGAGAATCCTCATGCTCAAATGATTTTGTTGATGTATGTGAGGACAAAGTGTCCAAAAATTCCTTGGAAATAGTCATTGATCCTAGTAGAAAGCAGGAAGAAGATGATTTGTTCGGAGATATTTTCAAGAAAGAAGAGGAAATTAAAGAGAACGATGGATTGACAATAACCATCCAACCTCAACTGGGAGTTGATGATGACTTGTTTAGCGATATTTTCAAAGGGGAAGTAAATAAAGAAGAAAAACCAAGCTCTGTTGGAGCAGAGCCCCTTAAAACATTGAAAGAAAGCTCAGAGGTCAAAAACAAATCAGTTGTTCATGAACCCCCTGAAGAAACTGTTGAGAAAAAAGATACTGAAAAGATTGAAGTTGAAATAGAACAACAAGTAGTCGGAACTGAAAAAGTCATAGTTGAAACAGAAAAGTGTGAAATTGATAAAAATGAAGAAATAAAGTCAGCTGAGGCTCCTATGGAACCAGTCAGACCACAATTGACATTTAAGGAATTGTCAGATATGAAAGACTCACTACAGCAGGAAAAAACGGATCTATTGGTCGAAAAATCCACTAAAGAGAGACTGGCTAGTAATATATCAGACCAGATGTATCAGGAGGCTCAGGTAATACCTATATGTCAGAGGGTGGGGCAAAATCTGATTTTTATAAAAAAAATCACTGATTTTTTTGAAAAAAATCACGATTTTTTTGATTTTTGAAATTATTGTTGATTATTTTGATGTATAATTCTAAAAATTTTAATACAATTTGCGGCTCAAAAGCATGTGACAACGCATTTGTCGCGCTTCTTGCAAGAAAATTCTTGTCGCGATTTGTTTTCCTTCTGTCCTATACACTCGCTATACAGTGAGGCACGAACACGAACGCGTTTGTTGCGCTTTTTGCAAGAAAAGAGAAATGTGGAGATAATCAAAATCACTTTTCAGGTCGAAAATTGGAAGATATTTTTATAAAACTGCATTTATAGCTTTATAGGTTTACTCAAAGTAGTCACCACCAATATTCCCTACTCATGAATTTTTTTCGAAAACGATTCAATAAATATGTTTCTAAGAATGAAAATCTATTTTCAGTCTAGCTCATTAGTTAAATGTGCTTATTCGATCACTGAACTTGAATAATGAAATCTCAATATAAAAGAATTTTAAAATACTCTTTTGAAACTTCCAATGTGATAAGGATTTTTGTGATCTTGACAGTTTTTAAAATTATTTGTGAGCCAATACAGTGTTTGTGAATTTCAAGTAAATATCAGCACTGCCAATTTGATCTTTTCAAAACTAAGAATTTTTTCAGAAAATTCATAGCTCCTGACTGAGTTATATATATATATATATATATATATATATATATATATATATATATATATATATATATATTTGATCGGCTAGGCTTCCGCGGTCAGAAATGTGCTGGCTGGAACTTCCGGTTGATCCGCGTCTGGAAAGATTTACTTGTCTACGTTTCGACTCCCATTTCGGAGCCATTTTCAAGACTTAGTGACCTTGCGTCTAGGTCTGAGTTGTCTCACTAGCTGGCTATCATCACTGGAGAACGAGGATAGAAGGTTGGTGGGATTTAAGGGTTCATTAGTAGTTGTGGCAGGATCAGGTATCGGACGGTCGATGGGAGGTTCGAACGGATTGGTTCCCAAGTCGGAGTGGATAGAAGTATGTCGGACCAAAAGTGGTTTCCAGGTATTGGGGAGTCTTTGAGAATCGTCGCGTTTATTGAGACAGTTGGGACGTTTTTCGATTTCAAAAAGCTTTCCTTCCATATATTCATGGTGTTACTGATAAAATAAGTCGAATTCTGACACGACATGACATCAAAACCATTTTCACAGCTAACAACCAAATATCCACCTACCTTCGAACACCCAAAGACACAATCCCCAATGAAACCCAAGGAATATATGAAATACCATGCTCTAACTGTCCCAGAACATACATCGGCCAGACCAACCGACGAGTGTCCTGTAGAGCATATGAACACGAACTAGCAGTCCGTAATTCTGACACAAACTCAGCATTATTCCAACATCATTTAGAAACAGGCCACAAAATAGATTTCAAAAACACCAAAACCGTTGCCACAGCCAAAACCCTCCAAACCAGAATTACCCGTGAAGCCATTGAAATCGAAAAACGTCCCAACTGTCTCAATAAACGCGACGATTCTCAAAGACTCCCCAATACCTGGAAACCACTTTTGGTCCGACATACTTCTATCCACTCCGACTTGGGAACCAATCCGTTCGAACCTCCCATCGACCGTCCGATACCTGATCCTGCCACAACTACTAATGAACCCTTAAATCCCACCAACCTTCTATCCTCGTTCTCCAGTGATGATAGCCAGCTAGTGAGACAACTCAGACCTAGACGCAAGGTCACTAAGTCTTGAAAATGGCTCCGAAATGGGAGTCGAAACGTAGACAAGTAAATCTTTCCAGACGCGGATCAACCGGAAGTTCCAGCCAGCATATATATATATATATATATATATATGAGGAAGGGTAGTCGTTGCTGACTAGTTAAGAATAGAACCAGTGAACTTGCTGAAACACCCCACTATTCACTGGTTCTATATATATATATGTATATATAGAACATGATGAGTTATTTGCTGTTCTTGAAACTGATGAATTTTATGGTAAATGAATTATATGTATATATGCCAAGAAAGTGGATTATCTCGTTACTAAACTAATACATCATATGAAATAAAATATTTTTGGAAATGGTTTTTGCAGATGTTGTGGTTTGATCTGATAAACAAAGAAGTGTACTTTGAGAAGTGACTTGGGTCTTACATTTCATCGTATTTGCCACTTGACCTTTCCATTATATCATTTGAAGTTCTTCTGATAAAAAAGATTGAATTTCATACATAAAAATAAAGGGCAGACTTCTAAAATATTGGGAAAAAGTTAATTTTGATTAAAAAATATTTGTAGAGAGAGAAATATGAAAAAAAGTCTATATTGTTTTCTCTGAATTTTTATTAATTGATGGGCACGAATTCAAAAAAGAATTCAACATTTTTCCTTTCCCACATAAGGGGACTATATACCAAAAAGGAATAATTACACTTTTGTCCCCCCCCCCCCTACAAAATAGAGACTTTCATCAAACAATAATTGATTTATAACTTGTTAGAATAGAATCTGAACAACTAGCACAGAATCGCTAAATTTCACAGTGTGTTATCCAAATAGAAAAGCAAAGGTTCTATCCATTATGTTTACCAAGCTTGTTATAAAGGTGATATTTTTCAGAACAATCCATTTTCATGAGAATTTTGCAATATTTAAACTAACTCAACCGTAGTATCAATGGATTATTTTTGTGTTAGAAAATAATGAAATCCTCAATTGATTTCAAATCTCTAGTAGACATATATATATAGCTAATATTATTTCAAGTATCAAATGCCCTACAATAGCACATACTTTCATTTTCCTTTTAAATAAAAACATCAATTTTCATTATGCTGTCGGAATCCCTAATGGTGTATGAGTTTTGAATTAAAATTGATTAATAAATTTCCATCAGAAATAAAACTGTTATTTTGACTCAATCAGACTTTAACTAATAACAGTATTAGCTCAATCACGGGGTTTTACATACACCCAAATTTGAGAACTTATCGAAATTTCAACAGAACAATAACAATCCTTTCAGGAACTCTTGGAGCTCTTCGGCTTACCATATGTCATTGCTCCTATGGAAGCGGAAGCACAATGCGCTTTCCTGGACGAAATCGAGCTAACAGACGGAACCATTACCGACGACAGCGACATCTGGTTATTCGGCGGGAGGACCGTCTACAAGAACTTCTTCAACCAAAGCAAATACGTCATGGAATTCAAGGCGGAAAATATCAAACATCATTTCAAGCTGAGTCGCGAGCAAATGATCCTTCTAGCCCTGCTCGTCGGCAGCGACTACACCACTGGAATCCAAGGCGTGGGGCCGGTAACGGCGTTGGAAATATTGGCGGCATTTCCTCCGTCGAATTCGAGCGAGTTCAGTTTGTCGCAGGCCCAGTTGATTTCGGGATTGAAGGAATTCCGATCGTGGTTCAGTAAGGGAAAATCGGGGGGTCCGGGACGGGCGTCTCTAAAAAGCAAATTGAAAAACATCACCTTCACCGACAACTTTCCCAGCCTGCAGGTGATTCAAGCGTACTTGGCCCCCGAAGTGGAAACGAGCAAAGACAAGTTTTCGTGGGGCAAGCCCGACGTCGTTTCCCTCACGCTCTTCGCCAGAGAAAAGTTCGGCTGGGGTTCCAAGAAGACCGACGAAATTCTGAATCCCGTCATCAAAAGATTGGAGGAGAACCACTCGCAGAAATCCATCAAGGAATATTTCAAAAGTAGGTACAAAGTTGGCTCGACCAACGCCGAAGAGAAAATGAGCAAGAGAGTGAAAACGGCGATAGGAAGATTCGGTAAAACTCAAGAAGAATTGATCGCCGAGGAGATGCTGGAACTCGAGAAGCAGAAGCAAAAAGCAACCAAGGAAAAGTCCGACAAACCCGCGAGAAAAAGCAGACAGAAACGAACTGAAAAAGTACCGCAAGATGAAGCCGAAGAAAAATCAGAAGTTACTTCTGACGCTGTTGGTAAGAAAAATAAGGGAAAGAAACGTGGAGAAACGGCAACTGAAACGAAGGTAGAAGAAAGTAAAGCAAACGAGAATAGCAATCAATGTTTGCCGAAACGTGGTAGAAAAAAGAAGGCCGAGTCTATCGACTTGGAGCACGTACATAGTAAAATTCCCCGCATTGAAAACCAAAACACAAACGATAATCAAGAAAGTGCAACTCCCAGTATCAGCAGCAGCGACGGCATCAAGCCGGTGGACACAGTAGATGAATTGAAAGAATATGAGAATTTGGCTGCTGCTATAAGGATGAGGAGGAAGAAGAATGAAGAAAGAAAGAGTGATCTGATGAGAGGAAAGAAAAATGATCCTTCTAAAAAGAAAACGAAAGTGCCCTCCGAGGCATTGGCGTTAGATTTACCGAAAAATCTGGAAGTAGATGAAGATATTCAGTTTTTGGCTGCAACTACTTCCAGGTCTCTGGTGAGAGTGGAGGAAATCCAACGAGAAGTAAAAAATGATTTGGAACGAAATATGAGTGAAAGGAAGCGACCTAGTTTGCACAACAAAGAAGTCATACACCAGAGGTTGAGGGATAAAACAGACTCGATGAAGAACAAATTGAAGGCAATAGAAGTTTTCAGAAAATCAAAGAAAGGACCTGGGTTTGTGAGAAAACGTACGAGGACGCTGAGGGCACCGAAGGAAGATGCTGGTTTATCTGAAGATAGCGAATGATATTCCTTTTTGTTTTTTTGAAGTTGTCCTTTCTTTGAAATCTCGCAGCTTTGAAATAGTTTACTATTTCGAATAAATAGGAAACGAGTGAAACATTTTATATGGAATTTTTATTTTTGCATGAATGATGAGCTTTATAATAAATTGTTCATTTTTTATCGTTTTATTCGAAAAATCCTAAGTGTACAGTTAGTTTTATTGAAAAAAACATTCCGAAAATTACAGAAAACTGACGTTTTAGAAAAAAACTATTTTCCAACTCAGAGATTTTATTCAAAGGTAAATTCGAAAAAATATGAACCAAGTAGAAAATGATTGTTTCAGTAAACATCATCAAAATGAATATTTTCAGGAAAATGTCCATCGCCAGAAAAATATTAACTTGCCAAATCCACAGAACATTTATTTTTATTGCTGCTGTTGGAACAGGGTTATATTGAAAATAGATTCGTGCTAATACTACGCATGACGTTTTCAAAAAAAACCTATTTTTTTCCAATTGAATTCTATCTTGCCCTTTTTCTTCTCGTATTTTCATTAAAAAAATATATGGAAACTCTGTTGTTTTCAGGATTGATAACATAAAAACCAATAATAAATGGGCACTGTATATTGGAGCATAACTTACAGTTAGTTTCAACTAAAAACATTCCGAAAATTACAGAAAACTGACGTTTTAGAAAAAAACTATTTGCCAAATCAGAGATTTTATTCCAAGGTAAATTCGAAAAAATATGAACCAAGTAAAAAATGATTTTTTCAGTAAACCATCAAAATGAATATTATCAGGAAAATGTCCGTCGCCAGAAAAGTATTATCTTGCCAAATCCACAGAATATTTATATTTATTGCTGCTGTTGGAACAGGGTTATATTGAAAATCGATTCGTGCTAATACTAGGGATGACGTTTTCAAAAGAAAAAACTATTTTTTCCAATTGAATTCCATCTCCCCGATGTTTTTTCTCGTATTTTCATTTAAAAAAATATATGGAAACTGTTGTTTTCAGGATTAATAACATAAAAACCAATAAATGGGCACTGTATATTGGAGCATAACTTACAGTTAGTTTCAACTAATTTCAGAATTGAAATAATGAAAAAATTCTCAAGTTTCTTATATCTAACTCTTGCAATCTCTGTAAAAAAAGCCTTCACCGACAACTTTCCCAGCCTGCAGGTGATTCAAGCCCGACGTCGTTTCCCTCACGCTCTTCGCCAGAGAAAAGTTCGGCTGGGGATCCAAGAAGACCGACGAAATTCTGAATCCCGTCATCAAGAGATTGGAGGAGAACCACTCGCAGAAATCCATCAAGGAATATTTCAAAAGTAGGTACAAAGCTGGCACGACCAACGCCGAAGAGAAAATGAGCAAGAGAGTGAAAACGGCGATAGGAAGATTCGGTAAAACTCAAGAAGAATTGATCGCCGAGGAGATGCTGGAACTCGAGAAGCAGAAGCAAAAAGCAACCAAGGAAAAGTCCGACAAACCCGCGAGAAAAAGCAGACAAAAACGAACTGAAAAAGTACCGCAAGATGAAGCTGAAGAAAAATCAGAAGTTACTTCTGACGCTGTTGGTAAGAAAAATAAGGGAAAGAAACGTGGAGAAACAGCAACTGAAACGAAGGTAGAAGAAAGTAAAGCAAACGAGAATAGCAAACAGTGTTTGCCGAAACGTGGTAGAAAAAAGAAGGCCGAATCTATCGACTTGGAGAACGTACATAGTAAGATTCCCCGTATTGAAAACCAAAACACAAACGATAATCGAGAAAGTGCAACTCCCAGTATCAGCGACGGCATCAAGCCAGTGGACACAGTAGATGAATTGAAAGAATATGAGAATTTGGCTGCTGCTATAAGGATGACGAGGAAGAAGAATGAAGAGAGAAAGAGTGATCTGATGAGAGGAAAGAAGAATGATCCTTCTAAAAAGAAAACGAAAGTTCCCTCCGAGGCATTGGCGTTAGATTTACCGAAAAATCTGGAAGTAGATGAAGATATTCAGTTTTTGGCTGCAACTACTTCCAGGTCTCTGGTGAGAGTGGAGGAAATCCAACGAGAAGTAAAAAGTGATTTGGAACGAAATTTGGGTGATAGGAAGCGACCTAGTTTGCACAACAAAGAAGTCATACACCAGAGGTTGAGGGATAAAACAGACTCGATGAAGAACAAATTGAAGGCAATAGAAGTGTTCAGAAAATCAAAGAAAGGACCTGGGTTTGTGAAAAAACGTACGAGGACGCTGAGGGCACCGAAGGAAGATGCTGGTTTATCTGAAGATAGCGAATGATATTCCTTTTTTTTTTTCATTTTAAGTTATCCTTTCTTTGAAATCTCGCAGCTTTGAAATAGTTTACTATTTCAAATGAATAGGAAACGAGTGAAACATTTTATATGGAATTTTTATTTTTGCATGAATGATGAGCTTTATAATAAATTGTTAATTTTTTATCGTTTTATTCGAAAAATCCTAAGTGTAAAGTTAGTTTTATTGAAAAAAACATTCCGAAAATTACAGAAATTAGATTCGGTAAAACTCAAGAAGAATTGATCGCCGAGGAGATGCTGGAACTCGAGAAGCAGAAGCAAAAAGCAACCAAGGAAAAGTCCGACAAACCCGCGAGAAAAAGCAGACAAAAACGAACTGAAAAAGTACCGCAAGATGAAGCCGAAGAAAAGTCAGAAGTTACTTCTGAAGCTGATGGTAAAAAAAATAAGGGAAAGAAACGTGGAGAAACGGCAACTGAAACGAAGGTAGAAGAAAGTAAAGCAAACGAGAATAGCAATCAATGTTTGCCGAAACGTAGTAGAAAAAAGAAGGCCGAATCTGTCGACGTGGAGAACGTAATTAGTAAGATTCCCCGTATTGAAAACGAAAGCACAAACGATAATCAAGAAAGTGCAACTCCCAATATCAGCAGCAGCGACGGCATCAAGCCAGTGGACACAGTAGATGAATTGAAGGAATATGAGAATTTGGCTGCTGCTATAAGGATGAGGAGGAAGAAGAATGAAGAAAGAAAGAGCGATCTGATGAGAGGAAAGAAGAATGATCCTTCTAAAAAGAAAACGAAAGTGCCCTCCGAGGCATGGCGTTAGATTTACCGAAAAACCTGGAAGTAGATGAAGATATTCAGTTTTTGGCTGCAACTACTTCCAGATCTCTGGTGAGAGTGGAGGAAATCCAACGAGAAGTAAAAAGTGATTTGGAACGAAATTTGGGTGATAGGAAGCGACCTAGTCATACACCAGAGGTTGAGGGATAAAACAGACTCAATGAAGAACAAATTGAAGGCAATAGAAGTGTTCAGAAAATCAAAGAGAGGACTTGGGTTTGTGAGAAAACGTACGAGGACGCTGAGGGCACCGAAGGAAGATGCTGGTTTATCCGAAGATAGCGAATGATATTCCTTTTTGTTTTTTGAAGCTATCCTTCCTTTGAAATCTCGCAGCTTTGAAATAGTTTACTATTTCGAATAAATAGGAAACGAGTGAAACATTTTATCTGGAATTTTTATTTTTGCATAAATGATGAGCTTTATAATAAATTATTAATTTTTTATCGTTTCATTCGAAAAAAAAGTGTAAAGTTAAGTTTTATTTAAAAAAACATTCCGAAAATTACAGAAAACTGACGTTTTAGAAAAAAACTATTTTCCAAATCAAAGATAAATTCGAAAAAATATGAACCAAGTAAAAAATAATTGTTTCAGTAAACATCATCAAAATGAATATTTTCAGGAAAATGTCCATCGCCAGAAAAGTATTAACTTGCCAAATCCACAGAACATTTATATTTATTGCTGCTGTTGGAACAGGGTTATATTGAAAATCGATTCGTGCTAATACTACGCATGACGTTTTCAAAAAAAAACTATTTTTTCCTTTTTTCCGATTGAATTCTATTTCCCCCATGCTTTTTCTCGTATTTTCATCAAAAAAAATATATGGAAACTATGTTGTTTTCAGGATTAATAACATAAAAACAAATAAATGGGCACTGTATATTGGAGCATAACTTACAGTTAGTTTCAACTAATTTCAGAATTGAAATAATAACAAAAAGTGTCTTATATCTAACTTTTGCAATCTCTGTAAAAAAAAGCGAGTCAAACTTTTCATTTATTAATGCTTACCGTCTAACGTGTTTCACAATATTTATTCTTCTGTAATACAAACTGTTTTACTTGAGATGGTTTTGAAAAAACAATCAAATATATATTAATAATTCTATCTAGGATGGATATAATGGAAAAAAAGTGATTTATATAAATTCATTACCATTTATTTCGATCAGTGGAGATGATGGAAAGAGATGTTCCACAGTACTACAATACCAAAGATAACCCTCTCAAGTTAATGACTTTTACAAAGAAGAAACCCATCACAAACTTTCTTTAATAAATAAAATAAAAAATTTACAGGAGATTATAAAAATAAACTTCAATCACAAATTTACTGTATTAAAAGTTCCCCAGATAAGATTTCCACTACCATTTTTTTCCTCAGATATGGCATGTGCTCTTGAGAAAAAGAAATCTTGGCATTTCTGGTGATGAATTCGGCGAATGTACACGAAAACATGCCACAGTCACTACCGTTCATTTGCTGGGGAATATCTTTGACATTTTCCAAGACGAATTCGGATGTATCGTATTGTGCATTCTTTTTGTCCAAATGTTCTGCCTCTAAGTATTTTCTGAGTGCATCCAGACACTTCTTATTACTGTTCCCCATACTGTCATAGTACCTAGAATAGATCCGGTTAACATATTCCTAATCTGGTACGAAATTGATCGCTGAATTGAAATATTTTATCGTGAGTGAATTGGTATTGTTGAATCTCTCATTGTGAAATAAAAATACAAAATATTTCGAATGGGAAGCAGATAATTAATATTTACCAAGGCCTATTGGAATCTAGATGGATATGGTTTGTGTTTTCAGAGTTGATTTTCACAGGTAGTAGGAAGTATTTGATTGGGTTACAGAATATAATTTATAATAATAAACAAAAAATACTATTATAAATTACAAGTGGAAAAAAATTTGGATACACCTCGAAATTTATGGAAATCAATAAAGAACATTTGTAGTGAAGAATATTGTTACTGAAACAGCAAATAAAACTGCTGACTGCTTCAATTAAGTCTCAGTCACTAAAAACTACTGGAGAAATGAATAAAATTCCGAATATTATTGATTGAACTGTTCAGACAGAAACAATAATTTATATAGCCAATTAAAATAATCACCTGATATAGATGGTGTAACATCTGAAATATCGAAGACCATCTCTAATCGCCTATTTAATGTAACTATAAAAACTTGTGAATATCCAAGCTCATTCAAAATAGTATTAATTAAAACCACTTTATAAAGCAGATGAAATTAATGTAACTCAAAATGATTGTCCCATATCATTAATTTCAACATTAGCGAAAGTATTCAAGAAAATGTTGAAAGTCAGAATTGATAAGTACGTAAGCAATTTTGATTTCGTAGTAATATATCTAGTAAACATGAATTTATGAAGCATTAGAAGAAAAATCTCCAATTCTCTGTTTATTCCTTGGCTAGCTAAAGCATTCGATTCGGTAAAACATGAAATATCTTGCAAAAATTGGAAAATATTGGATTTAGGGAAATGATTTCTAATTTATTGAAGAGATATTTTGAAAATCGAAAAAAGTTGAGATGGGGGAATATAAAGATCAAAAAAATACTCCATTATGATGTTCCACAAGGATCTGTTAGGATTAGGACATATTATTCAAGGATATCTTTTATTTGAAAACAAGTGGTCTTATACATAGTTTTGCGGGTGATATAGTAATAATGTAAAACTTGAAAACATGGGAATCTCTCTAGGAACTTATTCAGAATGACTTCAATAATGTTGGGGATTGGTTTGGCCACAATTTGTTAACATTATATTTTTGAAAAATCTAATTACCTTCCTTTCACTTCTTATTGAAAGAATGTTCCCAATCTTGGCCCTATTTAAATAAAAAAATCACACATTGAAGTAGATCAGATAAAATATTTAGGCATGTAATAGACAGACATTTGGAATGGGATTTCCAGATTGAAAATGTAATAAAGAAGTTATGACTGATATTACATTTGAATTTGAATGTTTTGGATGAAAAACATGCAGATGATTCATTATTGTTTAGTATTTTATTATTAAAATATAACTGAAAAATTTGAAAATATTACAAAAATGGTTTTTGAAAATCATATTCAATAAAAACAAGATATTCTTCAGATAAATTATATTATGATTGTAAAATAATGGATAATAGGTAATTATTCAGTTTCAATATACTTTTCTCATAAATATTGCCTAAATTATAGTAAACACACTCATAATACAGGGAATAAAAAAGAAATAGCTTCAAAAAATAACATATGTAAAGTCATAAGAACATTCCGTATTCAAATCCATTTATTTATGATGAATTGCCAAGTTCGAACACAATTATCAAAACGAAATACATTTATTAAGAAAAAGGCGAACACACACAGATTACTGAAAGTCCTAGACTGAATTTCCAAAATATTATTGAACAAAAATATTCAATATGACTGCCCGAGTCATGATTGTATTGTATCTATTTATTTTAACAGTATCTACCTATCTCTTATATTAATAATAAGTATTTTTTATATTCTCATATTCGCTTGAATTACATGAAATCCTTATATAGTTTTTACTCAGTAAACAACTCCGTGAGGTTCAATCATTCATTCACATATTAATAAAGTTTCTAATAGATATATGTTTATATGAAATATTTTTAAAAATTGAATTGAACTGGCCGATACTTGATGAAAATCCATATTAACAAAAATATATTACATTTTCCTGTATGATTTTCACTTACAATGGGTTTACAAAACCGCGACACGTGTTTCGCTATTACAATAGCTTCTTCAAGCAAGATAAATGATTTATCTTGCTTGAAGAAGCTATTGTAATAGCGAAACACGTGTCGCGGTTTTGTAAACCCATTGTAAGTGAAAATCATACAGGAAACTGTTAATATATTTTTGTTAAAATATTTTTTATGAAATATAAGAAATAATCACCCCAAAAAATTGAAGGCATCCTTTAGATTACACCCTGCATATAAGGGTCCTCCACTATATTTGCTTATTGGTAGAGTTAGAGCTAATATATTATTTTTTAATGGTAACTCCATGTAGGGAAAATGTTTCAAGAATTTAAAAATATGTCTAGAATGTCAGCTCTCTTACTGCTGGTTCACTCCGCAGTCAGGTCAGAGATTTTCTAATTTTCCTTACGGTTGAAATAGTATATGGGTAAGACACCTCGGAGCACTTCAGCACCTAAAAGAATTAGCCGACCCTTGCCAGCCCAAGGATCTGCCTTCCGGACGCGCTCAAAAGAGTGTTTGATGAAGGGAGAGTATAAGTAAATTAAAAAATATATTTATACCTGAACCTAAAGTATACTAACATGTTATACTTTATAAAAATTTTGATAGATTTTAGAAGCATGTATTGTAAACTCAGTAATCCAATGATATAACTAAACGAGATTCTTGTGGATATTTATGATTACAATTATAATAACTATGTATAACATGTACAATTCACGTCATAGGCAAGCTACATACTCTCCAGGAGAGATTCATAGTATATTTTATCCTCCAAGAAATTATATCCTCATTGACAAGCCCTGATATATATTTTGATACCGAGGTAAAAAAAAAAAATTGGCGAATTCATAAAAAAAGGAATCAGCTGTTAATAAAGTTATCTTACCTTATTGATTTATCCCTAAAATCTATCATTGCCATGCACCAATGCATCCCCAAATGTATTGGGACACACACCAGGTCATGACTGAAGAGATCTATCCTTTTAGTCCACCTTCTGAGTGATTGGGGTCCATCTTTGATCAATTTCGAGTAAAAAAATGTATTAAAGGCATAAGATTTGGGCCATTTGGCATTTTTTCCACGCTCAATGATCATATTCATATAAAAGTTTATAACCTCGTCATTCAACCAATTCAGTCCTGCAAGAGTTAAAAGATCTCTTCTCGTTATGTTGAGATTGAACCTCTTGGCCAGAACTTCGTTTGGATCACCTCGGAAAGCTTTTTCTACCATTTTCAACTGGGCATTAGTTAAAGGAGGAAGTTCTACTTCTTCCTCTTTTTCTTCCAAAGGTAGTACTGCCTCTCGAATTGAAAGAGCTCTGTTGACTTTGTCAGTGAGTATATCCATTCGCATATCCTTGTTGATTTTTTCATGTCTATTTGAACACTCTTTGAGGATATCGATTTCTTGCCTTCTCTGTTCTACTAGGGTTCTGTGCCTATCCACCCTTGAAAAAAATACTATAATCATCCAAGCGCCAGATTGGAAGTCAAAAGTAATACCACCAAAAATAATGTGAAAAGCGATTGAATAATCCATTAATGAGATTTCCCATATTTTGTGTAAAGTAAAATAAAAACAAGTTATGACAAAATGAATGTCAAAAAATTTATATTCTAGGTTACTTACAAGAACAAATGACAGCTAAAACTCAACTTACATGTCTTCCAACCAATGAGGATTTGTTTGCTGCGAAGTCTCAACAACTTTCTTGAAGCTGTTTACTGGTTCAACTTTGAAATCTGGTTTTGGTGAAGGTGGGTTAATAAAAACTATATCAGATTCAGAGTCAGAGTCTTTAACCACAACGGGATCATTTTCAAAGTTGTCTAATACTTTCTGGATCATATCTTTAGTTGAGAGGCGATCTTTTCCACTCATAGAGGGCGACTTCAGGGCCAAATTCAGTATTCTTTGAGATCTATTAGCAGAATCATAATCAATAAATTTTCCTAAAGGTGTCCCATAAATTGAGATATCAGCAGGGCTTGTGCCTGCAGCTGATTCCAGAAGTTTCTGATACCTAACTTTTTCATCTAATCTAATGGAATGATTCAGACTATTTCGAGAAGTGTTATTTTTCTTCGACAAACCATTAATAGGTGCTGCTCTAACTCTGGATTTGGCATTATTCTGGGTACGAGAAAGTTTGAGAATACTTCCTGAGAATGGTTCTATATAATTTAATCCAAGTTTGGAAGCTTCTAACTTTTTCTTTTCTGGAGATTTGAATTCCTTCACGAAAGCTACATCATCATCATCATTGCCATTCACATAACCTTTTTTTATACGATAATCTGGCGTAGAAGTAAATTTGGTGCTTCCCAAACGATTCTGAAAACTTGGAACAGGAGGTTTCTTAATTTCTACAACTTCATCATCATCATCCAATACTACAGTATCTAGAATGCGACTTGGCGGTGTTTTGAAGATAGGGGGCCTCCTAAGAAGTTTGGGACTTAGAAAATAGTTTTCATCGTCTAAATCTATCACTTCACGGGACATATTTCTCTGCAACTTCCTGCATTTGGGACTCGAAAAAGATTCTAGAGTATCCACAGCTCTGAAATATAAGGGTTTTCACATTTTCATATTTCAATTGTGGCAAATACTACCTTCTTTTTCGATTCGTTTCTGTAATTGGTGCGAAAAAATTTCTAATGTATTCCAATAGCCCTCGAAGATTTTCCATTATGTTTATATTGGTACAAAACAACTCTGCCGGTTACATATTCCAATCTAAAAACATCATTCGACTCATCATTGAATGATTAGTTCAGAATGCGGGCAAATATTCTAAAAACGGTTTATTACAATATTTGGGAAGGATGATTATTTGAGCTATAGTTACAAATTATTCCTAAACAGAGTATTCAATTAAACAGCACATTTACCACCATTTTCAGAATTTTATTTTCGGCTCTTCTTTCAAATGTCCGATTGGCCCTATGCTTTTCACTTTTCACTCGGTCTTCTTCTTCTCTTTGAGTTTTCCGAAAGGCAAAGAAGCTAGTAAAGGTGGATTCAGACAGATCCGAAATCCGATTGTACGACGATCCGACAGCATTCTGAATAGTTTTAATTCAAATTTAGACCAATCAGAAAGCTGTCGGATCGTCGTACCATCGGATTTCGGATCTGTCTTGAATCCAGCTTAACTGTCAGAATTTATATACGTGTTCTATGTCCGAACCAAGTCGTCCAAGTCCAAATTTTCTGTTTTTTGTGTCCTATACACCGCGGGCATGTGACGTCACAAGACAACTGTCAATCAGCCTGCTGGACAAACAAATCCTACTTCCATAAGCAACAATGGTAATTTAATGAGATTATTTTCGTAGTTATGAAGAAATTACGGGTTTATCCTAATTTTGGGTATACCCTTAGTGTACCTGACATATATAAATGTCTAAATTTTGCAATCTATATTCATTATTCTTCCTGCTTGCAAGAAAATTGTATGTGAAATGGCTGATAAAAGTGATTATTTCAGCACCTTGTCTATGGATATCCAGAAGAGATATTTAGAGAAACTGAAGGAAAGTAAGGGATGTGATGCTTATTTGTTGAAATTTGGGGATTGTAGTGATGCTGTGAAATACTTTCCTAAAGTTTCATGACATGTTGTATGACATTATTAACTATTTTGTCTATTAGAGTGCATGCACAGAAGACTTCGACTATAGTTTGGATTCATACAATATGTTTATATCTAAATGGATTAGAAGGATTGGAGTGAAGCTTGTGAAAAAAATACTGAAAATGTACTTTAATAAATAATAATTTTGAAAGAACAGATTTAGGATATGTTATATAAGGCTCTACAAAATTATAAACCACAACCATCTTTTCATATGGTAATCCTGTATAAAAAAGGCATTTAGATGAGTTATGCTTTAAACTTCCCAATGGGAATGATTAAGTCTGCAAAGTTTCCCGGAGATGATGGATTTCACGATAACAATTCTGCAACTCGAAATCAATATCGGGACATAGGTGTTCACCAGAGTTTTGTGCATGTTCCACTTCTTCAACTGGTTAATTTATATCATTCAGAGTTTGATTTTGATCATCAATAATATTCAAGTTTTGAACAGCTGGATCATTCACACAAAGAATTATCATCAATTTTATCCATATCAACTGGAATATTTGCGATGTCATTTTTATCACGCTACTCCCTACGATACAATCTCTGAATGCTTTGAACTGCATTGATATTTGTTTTGTAGCCAAGTTATTGATTCGGTACCCAGTCTATATTGTCAACATCTTTGAGTGCACTTGGCTTGTCTGAAATGAAAAAAAATAAATGAAATTATGTTGCCTATGTTTCCTAGATTCTTTGAAAATATCTCCTACAAAATGTTTTGAACACACCGTTGCCCATTTCAACTTATAAGAAGTTAAATCTGCTCTTCTAGTTGCCTGAATCCACAATTCACATCTCTTTTCAGCAAGAGAATTGATCTTTCTTCTATTGTCGAAAATAGAAGGGAATCGATGGAATGAAACATTAAGTCTGCCGCTATTACTTCCACATTTCACAATAGCACAAAATTGAGCCTTTATTGAGAAAAAAGATTTTAAAATATGACATAAACACACACTCAGCATAGGTAAATCAGGTTTGTATGTCCAGCAGGCTGGATTGACAACTGTCATTTACTGTCGTCTGTCAGATATGCCCGCGGTGTATAGACCGCGGGCATAGGACGTCACACGCATCGCACTGCTGGACTAATGGAGTTATTATCGAGAAAAAATATTTTGAAATATGACATGACACAAATGCACAATAAGCCTCTTTAGATCCGTTTCTTTGTCCAGCAGGCTGGATTCTGGATTTACAACTGTCTGATTTACTGTCGTCTCAGTCGTCTGGCAGATATGCCCGCGGTCTATGGTTTTTGGTTTGGTCAAATGTCAAATTGAATGTTGTTTGGTTAAGGCACAGTAAAGGATAACTTTACTGTGGTTAAGGTTTAGGGTTTATTCAAGTTGTCAAGTTTAGTGAACTACTGTTCATTCTAGTTCTAGTAGTTATTTGATTATTTACGTAAAAACAAAATCATTCTTCAAAAGGACGGAAATCGTCTATTCCATTTTTCCTTTTCGGAATACATTATCAACAAAGCATGAATGAAAGCCAAGTGCCTCAAATTTTCGAAGGCGATGGTGATAATCGGTGGATAAGCATAGTAAGCTTTTGGCAAATTTTAGTGCAAATTCATTCATTCATTTATATTTTTAGCACAATCGTTTTCTCTCTGAAACAAGAGAAAAAGATCCCGATGTGATTTTTATAGGTGATTCAATAATTCAAGCCTTACAGCATACAGACGTTTGGAATGAGTTTTTTGCACCACTTCACTGTTTAAATTTTGGAATACATGGGGACACTATAGAGAAGGTGTTATGGCGAATTACTCATGGTGAACTAGATCATGTGAAACCTAGGGTAAGAATAAAGAATATATTTCTTTCATCTAGTAAGGAAAACTTGTGTTCTACCAATAAATAAAACTACAACATTGTGTCTATATGATTTTTCACAGGCAAGAGTTTTTGATTTTCAGGTAATTGTTCTTCATGTAGGTACCAATAATCATTCACATACAGCAGAAGAAATTAGAGATGGTATTCTGGAAATAATCTCTGAAATCGAAGAAAAACACTCAGATGTGTATATTGTTGTTCCGGTAAGACTAAATTCGAAAATATATTTCTATAAATTATTAAATATTTGGCTCAAAAACGATATTCAGTAAACTTCTGGTCAAAAGTGTCTGGACCAGACGATCTTGCTATATCCAACTTGCTCAAAATATTAGATTTGTTTTGAATTATAGCATGGATGTGAATGACTGGGAACCAACAAATATCCTTATTCTAACTACTGATTAATCATTTTAGACCTTACTTCCAAGAGGTCAACATCCAAATCCCGTTCGAGAGAAACTTTCTAAGGCAAATGAACTATTAAAATCAAGCCTTGATGGTAGATCAAAGGTTCAATTGGTTGAGATTGATAAGGGAATCATCCAGCCTGACGGTACAATCAGTCATCATGATATGCATGATTATTTATTACTCACAAATGCTGGTAGTAAAAAGGCTTTCGAACCAGTCTACGAATTGTTGCTGCAGTTGCTGAATGAGGGGGAAACAGAGAAAGATCTCACCCCTTCAGAATGATATGAACCATAAGGTATTGAGATCTCTTACCAAAGGATATCTAGAAGTGCAACTCTAATAATGTAACTTCTCAAAATGCTCTTATATTTTAGAGTATAAATGTATATCTACTAATTTGTTCAATTATCAACAAAATGTTGAGGTTATTCTCCCACAGATCAGAAGTGTTCAGAAACCAGTTGATATATTTGTTATGGAATATTATATTTGATCTTTGTGTTAGGGAAAATCGAAACTAAAGAAAAATAGGATGAATGATTTGCTAATAAGTACTTCGGTTGTAGTGGGCATTTGAAAAAAAAAATGTGGAACTTTCGTAATTCGGTCGCCTCCACAAAAAATCCAGATGAAATTAATGGAATTTTCGGTATTCACGTCCATTTTCGGAGAATGTCCATTTTGTTGTAAACCACCATTTTTCACATCAAATTTTTGTTATTTGTAACATGCAAAATTTGTTCTTTTTTTGATCATACCACGACACACGCCTTCATTTAGGTACTGGTTATTTTCAAAAATAAATAAACGTTTCAAGTAATTCAACCTCCAAAAGTCAGCATAAATATGTTCACTTCTCAACAATAACAATGAAGGCGGCAAATAAATTATTATTGACTGTGATTGAACTATAACATACCAATGAATTGTTGATTAATTGAAAAAAAGTGAACTTTTTGAAACAATAATGGTTTTGTCTGCTTAAAAATGTTGAAAGCGAGTAAATAAGGGCGTGTGTTTTTTTGTTAAAAAGGGCAAATTTCGTGTCTTTTAAAGACAAAAATTTTGTGTGAGAAATGGTGAAGTTTCTAAACAAAATGGACCTGTATCTCCAAAAATAGACGTGACCGCCGAAAATTTCAATTGGATTTGAATTACATATGTTCCACAGTTTCATTTTTTTTTATTTAGATGCTCACTGCGACCGACATATTACCAATGATTTTGCCCAAGTATTAAACATTTTGTGGAAAGAAAAAACTACATTGAATTTTTGCTTTTGTAATGGCCTCAGCATTTCCAAAATTATAATCCCTTCAAAGGCGGATTCAAGCAAGCGAATATCTTAATTGTCCTTAAGCAAAATGGGAATCTTCAAGTTAAGTACTTGTCTTACTTGGCTTACTTGAATCCGCCTTTAAACGTTTCTCCAGTGACGTCCCACCTCTGACACCCGTTTTTTGTCTTTCATCTGGGAAGGCGGTGGCGCCATATGCTTTGATTTTGGTTAATCCGATTTCATTATGATCCAGTGTGCAGTAATATGAGTGTATTTTTTGAAGTTATATGAGCTCTTTGAATACTTGACTATTTATTTTTATTTTAGTGCTGCGAACCAAATTTTATATGGCAAATAAATGTCTTTGACCGTTGTGCAGGTTAATGTCAATTTATTCAGCAATTTGTTTTTGAGGTTCATGTGATAAATAAGACTTCATTGAAGATACTTAATTCATATATTATTTACTTCTGTATTAGTGCTTACATTCCACATTTATTTTTGTTTGAGAGGTTTACTTTTTTTGTTGAGATTTACTAGTGTTATTTTGAGAAGAACCGATCGATTCTTTAAGCTTACCAAAAAATGCTTATAGGGGCAAGCCTCATGGTTCATACGATTCCATTTCATTTTCATAAATTTATTATTGGAACTTTTTTTTCAGAATTAGAAAATGTTCTGTGAATTAACCAGTGGCGTGAATTTGAAACCATTTTTAGTTCAGTTACACCGACAAAATATATGAATTTTTGTTTTCTCCCCAGACATTTGTTGGCTTTTTTTTCATGTAAATGCATTTTTTTTATGGAATCGAATGAAACTGTCTGTTCAAAGATGCAACACCTTTTTCAAACTTTCTCATTTATATGTTAAGCATATGTGTAGTTTTGTAGTGGAATTTCTCCCAAATGATTTTTGCTCATTGTATAAGCTAGGTTTGTCAAATAAAGTTTGTAATTTTCATAATTATTTGTTTTTATGCCTGAATTTTTTCTTGGTACCTGTTTTATTGACAGTTGCTTCAATTTGAGACTGATGACCCATCAAAATGTTTTTCTGATTCAAATACTTCAGATTTTAGAGACAGAATTATTGTTTCATTGAATTTTCCAAGTCGGGAAAAGAGGTTTTTCATTTTGACATTGACATTTGTGTACACTTATTTTGTAGCATGGGCATATACAAGAGGTGTAATTCCTCCCCCTTCCTCCAGAACATACTTTTATGTATTGAATTGTATGTATTATTGTGTATTGATCAATTCTACACAAACTTCAGAATTTGTATAAGCGCCTGTTGTCCACTGTTGGTCTACTCCCAGCCAACACAGTTACATCGCAGAGACGTCCCTTCGATATCACGACGAGGCGTGTGACGTCCCAAAACTTGTCGCAGGGAACTTGCATTTACGTCGCTCACATGTCGCGATGTCGCACTCAGGCGACATCGCCTGTGACACAACTGCAACAAGTTTTGTGACGAAATTGTGACAAGTTTTGTGACAAAATTGCGACAAATTTTGTGACAAAATTGAGATCAATTTTGCGACAAGATGTGCGATGACTCTGCGATTTATTTCGCTATCAATCTGCGACGTACTTTCTGCAATATGTGGGATATATTCTGAAATCTATCCAGAAATATTGGCAGGCCTGTATTCTGTATCATTGATATTTCATGGATATTACCATAATTATATACACTGGACATCATAAGAGCGACATCTACTGGAAATCATAAGAGCGATATCTACTGGATGTCACAAATATCACATCAACTCGATATCGCAATAGTTACATTCCAAATGTGTACATCGCAGCGACCTAACAAAAATAATGTCTCAGTGTTACTTGATAGTGACATCGCAGGGATGTCATGTCACAGATGTGTTGGCTGGGCTGAAGTTATCTTAAGTTTTTCAGTTGTTATTATTTGAAGATAATTTTTGACAGCGAGATTGAATTTTTCTGTATTATATATTTTTTCACAAAAGTTGAACAAAATTGGTACCACTAAGTGTTTCTGATACTACCT
>JAVJAQ010005643.1:0-105630 GCA_032362365.1 Zygogramma bicolorata
TTTTTTATGGGACTATTTGAAGCAAAAGGTGTACGAAACTGAACTCGCTTCAATATTGAATATACGACAGATATACGAAAATGTTCGACGTAAAATATCGGATAGACTGTTCTTATGTCAAGACGTTTCAGGCAACCATTTTGAGCATCTTCTGAACTGAACTCAGTACATTTCCTCAAAGTTTAAAGTTAAATGTCGGTGTTTTTGAGCAATTATTGAATGTTCTGCCATTTTGTAGTAGTAGGTGAAGATATTGACTTCATATTCCATGTTTGTAAAGTATTCGTTAGGAGCTTCAAAATGATGTATCACAAGACACCCCTTCCCATTTAATTTTATTTCCCAGATGGCGCCCAGCCTTCATCTTGGAATTTTCATCTCAGTTTTACTCCAGAATATAGTATGCATGCATCAATTTCATTATCCCAAGTTTCAATTTTTTTAGTTGTTCAAAAAATAAAAGGGTAGGGGTCATTAAAGAAAAGCACTGTATAAGAGAACTGTTGAAATTACCTCTGATCAATCTCTCAAATGAGTACCCTCTATTACCGAATAGAATAACAATAAGTGCTCTTTGAACTTTGGATGTGAATATGTCAATTTGTGCTGAAATGCTCTATCTATTGATTGAATTCTGCCTTCCAGAAGAGATGATACGAGTGTGGCAAAAAAACGCCATTATGATAGAGATTCCTCCTTGAGTCGTTTGGAAAAGTGAAGGCATTTTTTGGAAATGAAGATAATGAATATCCATGGCAATTTACAATAATAAAAATATAAATGAAAACGATATAAATCTATCTCCGGAGAAAGATTTACCTTAGGCGTATAAGCTAGTTGACCTGAAATATGATTAAAAGTGTTTTTATATGGCCATCCCCACTTGAATGAGAATTGACAGGAGGCACAGAAAAAGACAATCCCTAATCGTAAGGAGCTGGAAGAGAGATGATGTTGTCATATATTTCTGAAGTTTTGGCATATCACCAAAAAATGCAGTTTCAATAAAATCTAATGACAGACATTCAGGCAACAAAATTATCAATGGTGATTTTTAGAGGTGAAAAGGTCTTGTCAAGATCGCAAAAACTTCTCATATTTTATTCCTGACCATTTTTTTTTTATATCCGCCACTTACACAGGTTGAACCTTGAGAAAATTCGTTAAATGAAATGACCCGAAACTGAGTCCGTTATAGTCGCTTTAGGGAATCTCAAAATCATTGTACTAATGTGTCTCGATACAATAAAATAACAACTGACATTAGCTACCTTTTTTTTAGAGGCATATTGGGAGAAGTCTACGCACGTATGCCTGTCCATAAATATGCTACACACTACAGAATGGATCATCCAAAGAGAGGACTAGCATTGATTTTCAATCATGAAGTGTTCGAATGTGGTGGCTTGAAAGCTCGCTCCGGTACTAACGAAGATTGCAAAAATCTTAAGGAATGTCTTGTAGGGTTGGGATTCGACGTCCAAGTCTTCAAGGATTTGAATTACGCCGATATAGAGTATCAGATCAAACAAGGTAGGTTTTTTCCTAAGAAACTAAATATTTGTTAGACATCGGGTGTGTTGGTACTTGAAATTATTATTTTTATCACACAAGGGCATGTGAGCGCTGTAATTTATGCTGTACTTATTAATTTTGTAATTTCGCTTCGTTGGCCTTATTTCTAGTCGGATTAAAACTACTTCTTGTTGAACTCTTTATTTAATCTCCATGTTCGATTGACCAGTGACAACAATGACAACAACCCCTGTCAGCCTTCCAACCACAGAACATTAATAATAGAGGAGACACTCACTACCTCACATCCCCCTTATTTAAACTACACAATCTATACAATACAATAAAAATATAAAACAGTTCAAAACATTTACAGATCTAATTTGTGACAATTTTTCACTGTAAGACCTGAAGACGTGGTTTTGACTTTATTAAGAAATCTCATCTCGGAATCTGTATCAGAGAAAGTGCTTTGTACTGTTTGTTCATTAACGCTTGTCTCTGGAGACACAGTGAAACTAGAACTGTCGTGACTATCACTAAAACTAGAGTTTCCTTGACTAACTCTTGAGTCTGTCTCTGAGTGGGTTTCTAAGACACCACTATTCTCACTTTCCTCGCCTCTTTCTAAAGTATTATTGGGTACAATATCATCACTTACACTACTATCATCTATTTCTATGAAGTATCTTAAATTTTCTTGTGTTGAGTTGAGCAT
Source organism: Zygogramma bicolorata (assembly GCA_032362365.1). Taxonomy (NCBI): domain Eukaryota; kingdom Metazoa; phylum Arthropoda; class Insecta; order Coleoptera; family Chrysomelidae; genus Zygogramma; species Zygogramma bicolorata. Next base: position 2,234 of record JAVJAQ010005643.1, read on the forward strand.
TTCTGCTTCTCGTGGTTCAATTTGTAAATTGGTTTTCCCTCCTTGCGGTTTCTTAATAAAACAGAACCATTACAAAGTTGAACTTTATACATTTTATCTCTAACCCTTTCTAAGACAATACCTGGTGTCTGCACTGAATTAGGTGTTTCTTATACATATACATTTGTTTTAGCACTAAGAGGTGTTAAATTATGTACCCCTCTCTTATTATAATATTTTTGTTGGCTCATTTTGTTATTGTATTGTAGTGGTTCATCTTTATTTAATTATCACTTTGTAGATAGTTTTGAATGTTGTTGTCAATGTGACATTGAGTTGAAATAATTAAAAAAGGTTGATATTTCCTTTACCTCAAAAAAAACCTAGTGCGCTTTTTAGAGAAATGCAAGAAGCAGCAAGTGGAAAAATTGATGATAATGTGTTAATACAAATTTGGTTGGAGAAACTACCATTGGAAACCGAACGACATCTACGAGGATTAAGAAAAGTTGTGCAAATAAGTCAGCTTCCTAGTATCGCCGATGGTATGTTGGAATGTTCAACGAAACAAATACATGCAACAACCTCCCAAAATAATGATATTGTAGAGCAACTACAAGCATTTATGAAAAAAATGAGCAAAGATTTTTCTCCTAAACCTTGTGAATGTAGATCACGAATAAACTTCAGATCTAGATCACCAAGTAATATTTGCTGGTACCATAGAAAATACAGAGAAAATGCAACAAAATGTGTTCAACCTTGCAATTTTAAAGTGAAATTATCCACATCTAATTATCAGGAAAACTACAGAGCCAGTCATTATTAGCGGCGAATGGCACTGGCAAAATCAATTGTCGCTTATTTATATATGATCCATCAACTAAAATAGAGTTTTTGATTGATACTGGCGCTGATATATCTGTCATCCCCAGAACAACAGAAGAAAATGTCACTTCCAGACTTCTCTATGCTGCAAATAACACAAAAATAGAAACTTTTGGTGAAAAACTATTGACTGTGAGTTTGGGTTTAAGAAGAAGTTTCATGTGGCAATTTGTTGTTGCTGATGTTGACAAACCCATAATTGGAGCGGATTTTCTACAAAATCATCAAATAATGTTAGACATATCAAACAAAAAATTAGTCGACAATTCTACCCATCTAGAGAGTTACGGTCAATTTGCTGAAATGAATATACCTACCATCAAATCCATTGATTCTAATTCAAAATATAGTGATATTCTTCAACAATTCCCAATAATGTTGAGACCCTTCTCCTGCGAAACTAAGATTCAAACGAGGGTGAGTCATCAGATAATCACCAAAAGTGTCCCCGTTCATTGTAAAGCAAGAAGATTGAACAAAGAGAAGTTAGATGCTGCTAAAAAAGAATTTCATTTCATGATGGAGCATGGTATTATAAGGCCATCCAAGAGTCCTTGGGCCAGCCCCCTACACTTAGTCAGAAAATCAAATGGAGATTGGCGTCCGTGTGGAGATTTTCGACAATTGAATGCTGTCACCATACCAGATCGCTATCTGATTCCGAATATTAGAGATTTCACTTCTAATTTAGCTGGCAAGAATATTTTCTCCAAAATTGATATAGTTCGTGCTTTCCATCAGATACCAATGAGCGAAGAGGATATTGAAAAAACAGCTATTATTACAACATTTGGATTGTTTGAATTCCTGAAGATGCCGTTCGGACTCAGAAACTCAGCACAGACCTGTCAGAGGTTCGTCCTCGAAGTTGTAGGAAATTTAGATTATTGTTTTCCCTACATCGATGATTTTATCATTAGTTCAAGAAATGAAAAATATCATCGGGAACATTTAAAAGAAATTTTCACTAGACTCCAAAATGCTGGCATTGTTATGAACCCTGATAAATGTGATTTTGGAAAATCTGAAATTGAATTTCTGGGTTGTATTGTATCTTCTTCAGGCACAATACCTTCAACGAAAAAGGTGAGTGCTATCTTAGAATATGAAAATCCTAAAGACTTAACAGAACTTAGAATATTTCTTGGCATGGTCAATTATTATAGATCCAGTTTACCGCATTTAGCTGATCTTCAAGCGCCCCTGAACGATTTTCAGAAAGGAAATCCCAGTGGTAAAACCAAGTTGGTATGGACAACAGAAGCTTTAGATGCTTTCGATAAAATCAAACACTCACTTGCAGATGTAACATTGTCAGCTCACCCTTCGAGTGTTTCTCCTCTTTCAATAATGGTCGATGCATCTGATTTTTCGATTGTAGCTTCAGTACAACAACTGCAGGATAACATATGGCAGCCCCTTGGATTTTTCTCGAAAAAATTGAATGCATGTCAAAAGAAATATAGTACTTACGATAGAGAGCTTTTGGCAATATACGAAGCAATCAAGCATTTCAGGTACATAGTAGAAGGCAGAGAATTTGTCATATATACTGACCATAAGCCTTTGATTTTCTCTTTTAGAAGTAAATTTGATAAATCAACACCTCGTTAATTTCGCTATCTTGATTATATCGGCCAATTTTCAACTGACATCCGACACATCGGAGGTAAAGATAATGCAGTGGCTGATGCTCTGTCCCGATTGGAAATTGATCATATCGAAATTTCATCAAAAATTGAATATGATCAATTGGAGTTGGAACAAAGACTTGATGAAGAGTTATCAAATTTATTATCGGATCAAAAGGTGTCATTGCAGTTAACTAAAGTAAAAATCCCTGGATCAGATGAAGAGATCTATTGCAATTTACACAATGATAAAATTAGGCCATATATTCCAAAGAAATTCAGGAAAATAGTTTTTGAACAATTACATGCATTATCTCACCCTGGGATGAAGGCAAGTATCAAACTCGTCAATGAGCGATATATTTGGCCTAGTATTGAGAAGGATATTAAGAAATGGGCACGTGAATGTATACCGTGTCAAAAATCGAAGATTCACAGACACTGTAAAACACCTGTCAGACATTTTAAGATTCCGAATTTACGATTCGAACATATAAACATGGATATTGTCGGACCATTGCCTGCCTCAAATGGCATGTGAGCGCTGTAATTTATGCTGTACTTATTAATTTTGTAATTTCGCTTCGTTGGCCTTATTTCTAGTCGGATTAAAACTACTTCTTGTTGAACTCTTTATTTAATCTCCATGTTCGATTGACCAGTGACAACAATGACAACAACCCCTGTCAGCCTTCCAACCACAGAACATTAATAATAGAGGAGACACTCACTACCTCACATCCCCCTTATTTAAACTACACAATCTATACAATACAATAAAAATATAAAACAGTTCAAAACATTTACAGATCTAATTTGTGACAATTTTTCACTGTAAGACCTGAAGACGTGGTTTTGACTTTATTAAGAAATCTCATCTCGGAATCTGTATCAGAGAAAGTGCTTTGTACTGTTTGTTCATTAACGCTTGTCTCTGGAGACACAGTGAAACTAGAACTGTCGTGACTATCACTAAAACTAGAGTTTCCTTGACTAACTCTTGAGTCTGTCTCTGAGTGGGTTTCTAAGACACCACTATTCTCACTTTCCTCGCCTCTTTCTAAAGTATTATTGGGTACAATATCATCACTTACACTACTATCATCTATTTCTATGAAGTATCTTAAATTTTCTTGTGTTGAGTTGAGCATTTCTGCTTCTCGTGGTTCAATTTGTAAATTGGTTTTCCCTCCTTGCGGTTTCTTAATAAAACAGAACCATTACAAAGTTGAACTTTATACATTTTATCTCTAACCCTTTCTAAGACAATACCTGGTGTCTGCACTGAATTAGGTGTTTCTTATACATATACATTTGTTTTAGCACTAAGAGGTGTTAAATTATGTACCCCTCTCTTATTATAATATTTTTGTTGGCTCATTTTGTTATTGTATTGTAGTGGTTCATCTTTATTTAATTATCACTTTGTAGATAGTTTTGAATGTTGTTGTCAATGTGACATTGAGTTGAAATAATTAAAAAAGGTTGATATTTCCTTTACCTCAAAAAAAACCTAGTGCGCTTTTTAGAGAAATGCAAGAAGCAGCAAGTGGAAAAATTGATGATAATGTGTTAATACAAATTTGGTTGGAGAAACTACCATTGGAAACCGAACGACATCTACGAGGATTAAGAAAAGTTGTGCAAATACAAAAACAAAAAATTAGTCGACAATTCTACCCATCTAGAGAGTTACGGTCAATTTGCTGAAATGAATATACCTACCATCAAATCCATTGATTCTAATTCAAAATATAGTGATATTCTTCAACAATTCCCAATAATGTTGAGACCCTTCTCCTGCGAAACTAAGATTCAAACGAGGGTGAGTCATCAGATAATCACCAAAAGTGTCCCCGTTCATTGTAAAGCAAGAAGATTGAACAAAGAGAAGTTAGATGCTGCTAAAAAAGAATTTCATTTCATGATGGAGCATGGTATTATAAGGCCATCCAAGAGTCCTTGGGCCAGCCCCCTACACTTAGTCAGAAAATCAAATGGAGATTGGCGTCCGTGTGGAGATTTTCGACAATTGAATGCTGTCACCATACCAGATCGCTATCTGATTCCGAATATTAGAGATTTCACTTCTAATTTAGCTGGCAAGAATATTTTCTCCAAAATTGATATAGTTCGTGCTTTCCATCAGATACCAATGAGCGAAGAGGATATTGAAAAAACAGCTATTATTACAACATTTGGATTGTTTGAATTCCTGAAGATGCCGTTCGGACTCAGAAACTCAGCACAGACCTGTCAGAGGTTCGTCCTCGAAGTTGTAGGAAATTTAGATTATTGTTTTCCCTACATCGATGATTTTCTCATTAGTTCAAGAAATGAAAAATATCATCGGGAACATTTAAAAGAAATTTTCACTAGACTCCAAAATGCTGGCATTGTTATGAACCCTGATAAATGTGATTTTGGAAAATCTGAAATTGAATTTCTGGGTTGTATTGTATCTTCTTCAGGCACAATACCTTCAACGAAAAAGGTGAGTGCTATCTTAGAATATGAAAATCCTAAAGACTTAACAGAACTTAGAATATTTCTTGGCATGGTCAATTATTATAGATCCAGTTTACCGCATTTAGCTGATCTTCAAGCGCCCCTGAACGATTTTCAGAAAGGAAATCCCAGTGGTAAAACCAAGTTGGTATGGACAACAGAAGCTTTAGATGCTTTCGATAAAATCAAACACTCACTTGCAGATGTAACATTGTCAGCTCACCCTTCGAGTGTTTCTCCTCTTTCAATAATGGTCGATGCATCTGATTTTTCGATTGTAGCTTCAGTACAACAACTGCAGGATAACATATGGCAGCCCCTTGGATTTTTCTCGAAAAAATTGAATGCATGTCAAAAGAAATATAGTACTTACGATAGAGAGCTTTTGGCAATATACGAAGCAATCAAGCATTTCAGGTACATAGTAGAAGGCAGAGAATTTGTCATATATACTGACCATAAGCCTTTGATTTTCTCTTTTAGAAGTAAATTTGATAAATCAACACCTCGTTAATTTCGCTATCTTGATTATATCGGCCAATTTTCAACTGACATCCGACACATCGGAGGTAAAGATAATGCAGTGGCTGATGCTCTGTCCCGATTGGAAATTGATCATATCGAAATTTCATCAAAAATTGAATATGATCAATTGGAGTTGGAACAAAGACTTGATGAAGAGTTATCAAATTTATTATCGGATCAAAAGGTGTCATTGCAGTTAACTAAAGTAAAAATCCCTGGATCAGATGAAGAGATCTATTGCAATTTACACAATGATAAAATTAGGCCATATATTCCAAAGAAATTCAGGAAAATAGTTTTTGAACAATTACATGCATTATCTCACCCTGGGATGAAGGCAAGTATCAAACTCGTCAATGAGCGATATATTTGGCCTAGTATTGAGAAGGATATTAAGAAATGGGCACGTGAATGTATACCGTGTCAAAAATCGAAGATTCACAGACACTGTAAAACACCTGTCAGACATTTTAAGATTCCGAATTTACGATTCGAACATATAAACATGGATATTGTCGGACCATTGCCTGCCTCAAATGGTTTTACATATTGTTTAACTTGTATTGACAGATTCACTAGATGGCCTGAAGTATTTCCTATTGAAGATATTAAAGCTGATACAGTTGCTAGAGTATTTTATGCTGGATGGATATGTCGTTTTGGAGTTCCCTCGAAAATTACTACCGATCAAGGTCGTCAGTTTGAATCGTCTCTTTTCAATAAACTCTCAGAATTTCTCGGCATTGAACATATACATACCACTGCTTACCACCCTGCAGCAAACGGTATGGTAGAAAGAATGCATTGCCAAATGAAATCTGCTATCAAATGTTATGGAACTGAGAAATGGACCGAAGTATTACCAACTATTCTATTGGGTATGAGAACTGCAGTAGAAGAAGAGCATCAAGCATCTTGTGCTGAATTGGTGTATGGAAGCACACTCAGAATCCTAGGGGAATTCATTATGATGAATGAAAAGAAAAATAATTACAACTCGCATGAATTTTTGGTTCAGCTCAGAGACAACATGTTTTCTCTTAGGCCTGTCCAAGGTTCCAAGCATGGCAAGAATAAAACATTTATATTCAATGATCTGTTCAAGTCTTCTCATGTTTTCGTACGAGTGGATGCTGTGAGGAAACCATTGCAGTCGCCATATTCTGGTCCCTTCCAGGTTTTAGAAAGAAATGATAAAGTCTTCAAGATCTCAATGAATGGAAGAGAGAAATTTATATCAGTGGACAGACTCAAACCAGCATATTTGGAAAATGAAGATCTAAATGAATATGAAACTTTTGTGGTTCAAAATAGGAATCATGAGTGTAGAAATAATCGTAGGGTTTCTTTCGATATCGCTGTCACTAGGGGGGGAGTAATGTAGTGGTTCATCTTTATTTAATTATCACTTTGTAGATAGTTTTGAATGTTGTTGTCAATGTGACATTGAGTTGAAATAATTAAAAAAGGTTGATATTTCCTTTACCTCAATTTGGTAGTTATTACAAATAAAAACTACAGTGTAAAGCCTTGTTATAATGACCTGTGTCAATTAATTTAGGCTTCAGACTTGATTGAGTAACAGGAATTATTGATCTGAGTTGCCTTGACATTAATAATTGTACTGGAGAGTAGTCAGACTGAACTTTCATATTCCGATAGAAAAGAAGAGCTAGAAAAATGTCTTTTTTATCCTCCAATAACTCAGAGAGAGAGAAAGAGATAGACCGGGAGGTCATGACAGGTGACGTTCCACCATTTTTTCGTGCATGCCATTTTAAGGCTTGATAACTAACCCTAAAATATCAAAGATAGTCGGGGTTTTAGCCCCCCCGCGCGTCCTCTTCATAAGGAAAAACGCTTTTATTTCTGTAGCGAATTATCGTGTTTTTCCGTGATAATTTACTGCATGCCATTTTAATATACGAAAGTTAAAAACTAATTGAAGCTCTAATAATTGATGGCATGCACCCCGCAGCGGCCCAAGATGATCAAACGGGTTATAAAAACCTGAAAAAAATTTAAGGGAAATTCCGTGTTTTCAAATTGCATGCCGATGTGAAGAATTTAAGATTTTGTAATAAAAATACTATGGAAAAATTGGCATGCACCCCTCGTAGGACCAAAGGTGAAAAATTTCCGGAAAATTCTGTAAAATTTTGCGGACTCGTTTCGGATTCCAGTAAATTCTAGAGCATGTTGGGCGATATTGTACTTTTCTACCATTTCCCATATCATGTGTGCATAATGGTCTTCGAAACGGATTTTTATGACTTTTCGGCACTGGCCAATGTATTTATCGTTGCAATCTTGACAACTGATTTTGTAAAGTCACTTTTCTGTTTCAACTTCTACAGCAATCTTGTCGTTTAAAGCTGAATGATACCATGGAAGGGTTCCTGCTTCTATTCTTGTGGATATCTTGTGACTTATTTTGTAGATTGAAGATATTTCCGTCCGTTTCAAGATGGAACTACACTACAATGCATAGTAGAGCTTTCCAACATCAACCGGATCGTGCTTTCAGATCTACTCTACGCCCTCTTCCTTCATAACGATCTCCGGTGCTAAGCATCCCGTCATTCCCATATCTCGAGCCCATTTTCTGAGCGGCAAGCGTTGACGCTGTCAGCTCTGTTACCCCTGCAATGTTGCGGCTGAGTAACTCAAAGTTATCTCGGAAAACGATGGGGTCCATGTACATCTTAAGTTGCTTCTCCGCTCTGGAGGGCTTCCGGCCAGTGTCGGCTCGTTATCTAATTTCTCATCGCTGTCGATAAGTTTCAATTAGTGTCTTAAGTTGAGTTCAGTGATGCCAGGGTTTATGGAAAGTAACACTGTCTGCCGTTCAAAAGAAATGAAATCACAGTAATGTATTTTCACCAGGAGCTCGTATCTCCAGTGATATATGCGGACCAATAGATACTCCAGTTTTTAGCGGAAAGTGGTAAATTCAAAGACGATTTTACAGTTCATCGTGTAGTTAACTTCCTCAAACATAATTTCAGAAATGCAGTTGAGGTGGGAGTTCCGATGGACGAATTCATTGCATATATTATTTATTATTATTTTGTCATATTTTTCTCATAACCCGATTGGATGAAGGGTTTGGTATACAGATGTATGAAATATTCATCCCACTAGAACCATTAGAGTATTCAAAACATTGTAAATACTTCAATATATAGTTTTGAAATGGAGCAAATTCAATGAAAACTTCAAAGACCTGGAAATTATAAACGATTTACAATTTCAAATATCAAAATGTCTTAGGACATAACCAACTGAAATCAGAACGTACCTGAATATAGAAAATTTCCATAAAGTGTATGTTTTTTCTAGGAGTGTGATATTTCTTACCAAAATTTTTAACTTATGCTCCATAGAAGTTGTAATGATCCAGAAAAATGAAAGCATTTTGCCTATTGGAATGACCAGAGCACATGTCTAGTTGTTAATGAAAGAAATATTCAGGATAGACTGTTTATTCCAAATCAATTTCGTAGTCAATTCCATATAAAAACGACATGTGTTTTTTCTGGAAGTAGCAAAGCGAATACCTGCATTTATACCGTGAGGTGTGAACGACCACCGAATATGTGATATCGATAAATATTGCCATATCTTTTTCTGATATTTTTCAATACTACTAGACAAAATTTTATTGTTCTAGTTAAATAATTATAAGTATGAATATTCATTATGCTTAATTGAATTCAGCTGCAAGGGCGGACCATTCCTCCAGTGATTGTATCCTAGTAGCAGTTCTATCCCATGGTGAAATGGGAATAATATATGCTAAAGATACTCCATACAAACCAGACTACCTCTGGTCACCCTTCACAGCAGATAAATGTCCAACTCTAGCAGGTATTTCATCAACATGTTTTTATTCTGCCTATTTCTCAATATAAACTTTGTAGGTAAACCCAAGATGTTTTTTATGCAGGCCTGTCAGGGTGATAAACTTGATGGTGGTGTTAATCTATGCAAGACTGAGACTGATGGTGAAATCTACAATACTTACAGAATTCCAGTGCAAGCAGATTTTCTGATTGTATATTCAACTGTAAAAGGTGGGAATATAACACTATTTTTATTCAACCCGTTATAAAAATATGATTTCACATTTCCAGCAAGGAGTTGCAAATGCTTTATCTTTCCCGTGTATGAATAAAGAATCATAGCCATCTATACTCCCTTTCAACATCTATCTTTTCTGAGACTCATTCAATCTGCTAATGGATAATTTCGATTTACTATTTGGCAATGTTTTCATTATAAGATGAAACATGCGCTTTGAACGTTTGCTGAAGTCGGTTCCGTTTTACGTATACAGGTGGATACTTGGCAGAAATCTGTAAGATACAGTTCAATTATATTATATTTAACCATGCGTCATCATTGTTAAGCATATGAAATGGGTCTAGAAGTCTTAGTCATAACAAAGTCTAAATGTAGACGTGGCTAATATCCTAATATTGTCCATACTTCAATAGTAATGACTTATTCTTTAATGCTGAAAAAACTGAAATTATTCGTATTCATAATAGGTAAAATAGAGTTGAAGACATAAGTTTCAAAGTAAACAATGTGACTTTGAGAAATACGAACAACAGTGTGAGGTTCCTGGGTATTCATATTGATCTATCTACGATCAGTTTTAACTAAGAGTCAGCTGCTCAATATATATTACTCACAGGTTGAATCTAGACTTAGATATGATGTCTGTTTCTGGGGCGGAAGTACCTCAATAGATGAAGTTTTTATAGCGCAAAAGCATATCCTGCGTTGCATAGCATATTTTACAAATAGAGAATCTTGCAGGGCAATTTTTAAGGAGTATGGTATCTTAACTCTAACATCAGTCTACATTTTAGAACTATTCATTTATGTGTACCAAAATGGACTTAATTTCAAAAAAAGCAAAATATTCATCAGCATGACACTAGAATTAAAAATAATTTCCATTTGCCTCTAGCAAGGCTCAGAATAACTTCCTATGCACCGGAGTACTTAGGACCGAAGATATATAATCATCTTCCAAATTATTCGAAGGCCATAAAGGGATTCGCTGAGTTCAAATATCTATTAAAAAACTATTCAGTGGAGAAATGTTGTTATACATTAACGGAATTCTTTACTTGATTCATTTTTCTTGTCTTTTGTATTATATTGACACTTCCTATACAATGTATATTGTCTGACTGGAAATAAAGTATTATTATTATTACCTCCGCAGCCGTTTGACAAATTCTAATAACCTCAGAAGTTATTTCATCCATATTCATACAATTTCTGTACATGTGACAGTTAAAAACAAAAGTTGTTCAGAAGACTAGGTTGTACTGCAATGTCTCCAAATCCTCTGCATACGTTGATATCAAAAACTGAGGTTCCATACAAACATTGCTTTCAGAAAAAGAAATTTCTACGCTTACCAATTCAAACTTTTCCACATACCTATTTGTGCATGGATGCAAAGACGCACTGTATACTGAATATCTCACTTGAAATATATATCACAGAGACTCTTTTTGAGTACATGCCTTTTTTTTATAAGGGATTCACGGTGTTTCACTCATTTTGCCCAGGAGTCCGCCTTGCATCAGAGCTTCTCATTTCGCAAACTCAATACCTTCTCATTACTGTATCCATCTCTGCCAATATATTTGTTATAGAATTTTCATTATATTGACTTATGAACCATCAATTTCTACCTTCATTTCCCTCACCATGTACAAAGGAGGTGTGCTCACTTTATACACATCGTAGCACGTGCTGTCATTTTCTGTCCTTCAGCAGTATCAGCCGTCATTTTTTGAGACGACGTCTACTTTCTCCTGGAATTGATGGCATGGGTTGATTTTCGTTTTTTTCTTGTACACCGGTTTTGAAGATATTTCAAGTTATTCTGCAACTCTGAAATTTAATTGAGAGAAGTTATGACATTGCTTGTGTGGTTCTAATGGTTACCTTTTGAATAGATGAAAGTGGTAAAAGAGGTCTTCCATGCGCTCTCACCTTTTCAAAATACTTGCTCAAGTTCAAGACAAATTGTCGTGCTTATGAATGGGTGCTTTTGAATGGAGAATACTTCCAGGCATAATTCAGAAACAGCTTATAAATGTATTGTGATTATTTTGACACGCCTGATTACTAGTGTGTGAAAATCCCAGTAATGCGGAATCATAGTCACAAATGTCATTTATGAGGTGTGAAATCTTAAGAACATTTGTAAATTAAACACATTTTATTTGTACAAACATGAAAAGTAATGATGACAAGAAAGGTTTAGGTTCGAAAACAACTGTGTTTGTCATATCTTCAAAACTACTTAAAACTGTCGCCAAAATTCCAATGACAGAAAACAATGGTACTGCGCTAATCAAAAGCATGTCTTGGCTTCGTTTGGTTGACATGAAAAACTGTCGGTTTTATGGCTATCTCTTTTCACTGTATTGAGTATCATTCGATCATCACAATACCATAATTCTTTGCTTTGATGACAAATGATTACGAATTTTGATCTGCTCATTGCGGTTAATATAAAGATATGTTATATAGAGGGTATGTGATTTCTTTGATCATAAATTGATGACACATGAGTAAGGTTAAAATAATTGAACTGTAATAACTACTCCCCAGGCACATCTTGAATGGTTTCTGAAGTTGATTTTCTTTTTTGTATACAGTTAGTTGACAATTACCCAATTAGCCATTGGGTCTGCACATGAGTTCTCACATAGGTAATTCTCGTATGTTTTGATCTCTCAAGAGAGCGTATTTTGTTAACTACCTACATCAACTAAGTCTGAAGCACTTGTAAAAGCAACTTAAAATTAAGCACTGATGAAGATTGAATAATCCGATTGCATGTGACCATCCACCACCTAGATAACATCATATCAATTCCGGCTATCTGATCGCAAAGAACACTTTTCAACTGATTCCATGGTATGTTTCAAAAGAGTAGTTGTTTGTTGGCAGATTCCGGCTTGCTTGTGTTCTGCGAGCCTAGCATTTCATAGTCAGTTTCAAAGTATATAATCAGATGCCTTCCATTTTTGCCGTTCATAACTCTTTGACATTAATACTTGACATCAAATGATAGCATGATATAATATTTGAAAGACGATTGATCGAAGTTTGCTGGAGGTCTTTCATATGGCTTGTCTTCTCAGCTGTGTACTTTTCTGAAGAGTTTTCTGTCTGATACATCTATATATTCTATTGGCGGGGTTCGTATTATACCTATAAATTTGTTGAATCAGTGCATTTTTGCAGAAAACACTACTCATACCAGTTTCTCTTCCAGAGCTCCCATATCTGAATGTGTAACTATAAGAGAAGCACGAGTGTGAACGTTGTTATGATAACTTGCTGAAATTGTCTTTGTGGCATTCTGATGACTTTTATTTGAAAAGAATGCCTTTTCTCGAAAAACGGAGTTAGTGTAGTGGTTTGGAGCCGTTTCACTACCGAAATTTTCTAAATGCGGTTCTCCTAATGGATAGAGAGAACACACACTTTTTGAAAGATTTTATAGTTCGATAATCATATTCTTTCCAAGAATTCTTCTAGGAGATTTCGTACATCTACCTGAAGTTTATGTTTTTGAAACGTGAACATTTGACTGATGGATTGATGTTCTATGGGTTGGCAAGGATGTAGATACCTCAAATCATTTTTAATGCATCTATTTATTGAGTGAAACTTTTCTCAACGTCAAACTTCGTTTCTAAAAAGCTGGCTCATGTGAAATTTTATCCATATCACTTGCATCAAATTATCAAAATCTGTTGCCATATGTAATTAAATCATGTGATCCCTTAGGTTACTTCTCATGGCGTAACACAACCAGAGGTTCATGGTTCATCCAATCCCTTTGTGAGGAGTTGAAAAAAAAGGTTCACGACTATGACATCATGACAATACTCACTTTCGTATCTCAACGAGTTGCCCTAGATTTTGAAAGCAACTGTCCTGATTCGTCGACAATGCACCGACAGAAACAGATACCATGTATTATGAGTATGCTCACTAGGCTGATTCAATTCAAGGCGCCTTCAGGATCCCAGTGAAATTTCAATTGAGATGATGTGATTCATTCATAGATATTTCCACTCTAATGAGATCCGTTTCTTCTGTCATTTATCCATCATACAGTCAGATCCATAAAGTGTGCAACAATTGGGGATTTTTTTTTATCCGTTGTACAACCGAAATTATATACCACATGTTCGATAAGTAAGTTTATTCATCTCTAAAGATTTTCACACATACAAAGACAATTTATACACGACAAAAGATTATTGGATTAGTCAAAAAAAATACAACAAAATAATTTGAAGTGTTGAGAACTCACAGTTTAAAATTCGTATGTATACATATATACATATACCCACATACACATATCGTTGCAATGAATAAAGTTGAGAGTTGACAAAAAAAAACAAAGAAAGAAAAAGCATGAGAATTATTCAAAAGTGATTTGGTTATAGCTACTCACATAATAATCAAAATTTTGATTTATCATACAGGGTTAATTGAAAAAATAACTACGAAGTTTTTTAAGACTTCTAGGCTAACACTTCATATTTGGGCAAAACTTCCATTAGCTAACAACTTCTCCCCATGAAATTATCCAATATGTTTCGAAATGGGGGTACTCAGTTCTAGAACAAATTTGATTTTTTTTGTCCTGCCCTGTATGCTGTTTGAACAGAAGGTAATCTAAATGCCTATAAGTTGGTTATCGAACCTGCACCAACTTTTGGCGGTATCCGAATTTCTGTTGTACAACTAATAAAAAAAATCCATTTGTTGTACACCTTATAGACCTCACTACATCATCTTTTTATCAATGCTAAATAATTATATCTCTTTTTTGAATCATTCAATTGTAAGGAATTTTGTTTCATGTCAGATGTCAAGTGTATTTCCATTAGTGCTTATGATTTTTGTGTCACTTAGCAAATTTTGTAGATACTGATTTCATATAATATGATTTACCTACTTGATCGATTAGGTAGGTCTAACTTGCGGTTGAAAAACTCAAAAATGTTGAATATGGAGTGTTCATTACAATCAAATCTCGATTTGGACCAGTCAATTGAATTGGAAGGACTTCATTAACATTTTGTCTTGCCATTTTAAAACAGACACTGCCATAATTTGAGTGATTTTGCAAATGAAAATTGTATTTTTCTATAAGACTACTTGTGTAAATCTATGTGATTATATTTGTAACATCTTGGATTCCATAATATTTAACAAGAACATAAGATTTCAGGATCGAACGTGCTTCAGAAGTTTAAAGCTTGTAGTCCAAGATTGTTGACATTACCAAACAAAAAAGTAAAAGTTCAGCCAAACATTGCAGATTTTGAAAGGCCTTCCTTACTATATACTCCTGATGGCTCTCACTGATTTATTGATCTTGGACTATAGTTGCTTCAAATCGACATATTTAACCACCTGCCACAAAAATCAAAGTTGTCAATTCCAAAATCAGCCTGGAAATCCAATAACTAAGGCTGTGAATGACTGGCTTCATTCTGTAACTTATTTGCTGCCCCCAATCAATGCAAATGAGAAATATAATAAAAAAAATAATTGTTAATGTAATAGTTTTATCAGTTTATAGAATTAGATATGAATTAGTGAAGAGATATCGCTCTACTGCATAAAAATCTAAATATTTTGTCCTCGAGAAATTTTTGTATCTGTTAATTAGCCATTCAAAGAGTCAGTCATTCCTAATTATTTTGTTAGAGGTGAGCTAAAAACAGTATTGGAATGAGATCTCACAAACAAAATTTTTGACGTCAATTTGGATTCACTCTGTTACCTTGGTCCTTCTCTTCTTTTTCCAGGTCTTTTTTTATTATTATTTTGTCCAAATCAAATGATTTCAACATTCATTATCGTAACATATATTTATCACGTTTTACTACGAAAATGCTTAGACAATTTTTGGCTCATTCCTTGTTCGGATTCGAGACTTTTCTGGACCTGAAAGAATATTTTGTGATGGAATTACTGATGGAATTCAACCTCTCTGCTGTGCTCTCTTCAATTGTAAGATGAATAGTCGTTCCTCCTTCCTATCAGTAAGATCACAGTTTGATTTTTACAAGATAAGCACAACCAGTATTTACATATCCTAATTATGTCGATAATATCCGTTATCTTCAGAACAGCGAAGCTGTGATGTGTGTGCTCAATTCTACTTAATTTTTATATGACCGTATATGGCCTTATTTCGTTTTCCAATTGATTTTCATTTAAAAAAAATATTTTGAAATGACTATTTCACCAATAGAGCGGGTACGTATTCTGACGTTTGATGACAACAGATTCTTTTGAGTATTTGTGATATTTAAGAATGTCAAGATAGCCCATAAAACCAAGGATTAAAATTCATGTGAGTGAAGAGTGGTGTGTATATACTGAAAACCGCCATTGAGGAATATTTGCTTGGAAATTACAAACCATTTACAAGCAGTCAGTCTATTGATAATTCGGGAACGAATTCAATAAATATCACAAAACAGGATTATTTCAAGCAAACCATGAAATATTTTCATTTTGAAATTTGTTCACATCAAACGAAAAATATGCACGCTTTCAATAATTGTAGAAGTATAAACTCAATTGGAATGTTTAGCAGAATTTATAGAAATGCTGATGTTTGCACTTATTCGATATTGTATACTAAATAACTCTCAACACCATAATTCCAAATCGTCCAGTGTTTCTTTCTATTACACTATGTGATATTTGTATTTTTTAATTGTTCCTCTATATAAGCATTACATATTTCTTGGATCAGTAAACGTTAATAATACTATTTGAAATGAATAGAGGACAGGTCACAATTGATGAAATTCTCAACAAAAAAGTACAACAGGTAATTATGATGTCCATGAAAAATACAAAGTTCATTCTTATTGTGTGACATTACCACAGAGATCGTCTATTCTGTAACATTACCTTTAATGTGATTTGAAAGCCAATAAATGTTCACTCTGTATTGTCGGTAACGAACATCTCTTAAACTACTCTTACATTACAGCCTTTTCATGGAAATTGCTGGCAATTCAATTGCTGGCCTTTGTCAAATAATAAATGCGCATGCATTTCGGCTTATTTTCACTGCAATTTTCAGGCTTGAAATTTATATAAATGTTTCTAATTTTCAAGGTCATATACGCGCAACTTTGCATATTTTCAGTGATATTCTGAAGTTGTATTGTAATGACATAAAACTTTCACCAGTAGCAAGATATCTCAATGTTATAATCAACTTTTCTCTTGGTGAAATACTGTTTTGAAAGAATGTATCAATTTTCATTATTCGATGCTCAATTTTAACTAACAACTTCTCAAATATAGGCTCATCCATTCTCAGATAGTTTCCTTGGTTATTCTTAAGTTTCCCATTTTTTTATTTAACCATGGTTAGTTCCAACAAGATCTCTTCCTCCTGTTTTCAATACGCCTTTTTATATAAGTGCCAAGAGCAGCAGTAGTAGTAATTGCCATAAGTAAACCTTTAAATTTTTCTTTATCCATTTTTAAAATGAATTTCAAACTTTATTTCAAAATTTCCACCTTCAAATTATTAATGTCAAAATAATATTGTCAAAAATGATATGTCAAATGTCAATAGGTCAAAAAGTCTTGGAAAGTGGCTCAAATGTAAGAACACTGGTTTCTTCAGTTTTCACTTCTGCATGCAATTAATATTGCATTCAATAAAATTGCTGCAAAAAGGCTGTAATGTAAGAGTAGTATTACTAATAGTCCAATAGCTCCTTCTCCAGTTTAGAAATTCACACCTGGCTATATTAAGAACAGTACTGCATCAATTAAATAGGGTGTACATTGAGAGTTTCCGAGCCAATATATTACAGGCATAAGTACAAGCTGCGGTGTTTCTATGCTTCTTGACGCCAACTTAATTTCTTATGTTGCATATCTGTAATGAAATCTATTTCTAGTTCTGACCATGTATTATTTATTTGAAATATTCTAATTGTATTCCCATCAATACTTTTATGGTGATTTTAATATATTTTCATGAATTTCCATTTTTGCGGCTATTGTCATCAATGCTGTGAATTATTAAAAAATATTTTATTGTTCCATATGCAAACTTGTGATATTTTTAAATAACAATTAGTAATTAAATAACCTTATTGTGAGAATCGATATATTGAAAATAGGAGGGCCTTAAAACATTGTTTAGATATAGTTTGATGTGAATTGTTGCCATAAGGTTCTGATTATTTTTTTTTGATAAGATTCAATAAAGTATGTACCATTAATCAGAATTTGTAGAACACATGTCCTCCACAAATGCTTTAGCTTACGGAAAACTACTGAAAAATTTCTTGTTTATACATCAGTGAAACAACGTAATCATACTGCTTCAGGAAGATTACTCGGTGAACGGTTTTTGCCTTGTCAGCCTTTTCCATAACTCTTACTGGAATTTAAACTGTTCTGTTACGGTCGCCAAAATTTCAACGTTTCCAGTAAGAAAACAGGTAAAACTCCGTTAATCGGACTCCGCCTCGAAAAAAATTTGGTGAAACACGTATTTTGGCCTCATGAACAAAAAATCCAAATGAAATTTTTGGGGCTCTCAACTAGTTTCTGAGATATGGCCCCCCAAAGACAGGAAAACCGGGGTTGACGCATATGCTTCTTTTTCAGCTAATTCCGCTCAAAATTCCTCCTTTCTATCGGCACAATATACACAACTGATTCAACCTTCTTCATCACTTTTCATTATCGTCATAAGAATTCGAGGTTAAGCAGAACAGATCGTTCTACTGTTTCATTAACCTCGAATTCCTATAACGATCTATATTTAAGAGTCTTGTAGTGAAAAATTTTTTCATCTGTTGTCCATATTTGCCAGTGTCATTTTGAATGACTATGTCAAGAATAAGAACAACTTGATTCCTGAAGCCAGAAAAATCGATCCCAACCCTCAGCAGCAAAAGAAAACTCCAAAAAGGAACGTAAATTGCAAACCATGCAGTGAGTAATGTTCTAATTTTGTCATTGATAAGGAAAATTATATATTTTAATTTTTTTATCTGAGAAGTTTGCAATTTGTTGTTCATTCTTGGTGATGGGAGTTTTTTATGAAATCCTTTTTGTTTATTAGAATATATAAATACTTGAATAAGTATCTCTTCAGAATTTAATTTTTTTGTTGAAGGACGTTTTTATAGAGGATAAGAACCCTGATGGCACATTACACATAGTTTGTAAGGCCTCCAGGGAGGCTGGTGGGGGGTAACTCGTTTCAATGAACTAGTACCGTATTCATATTCTAGTACATGGTTTTGTAGAAGAAAAGAACCCTGACGGCACATCACAGATAGTATTTAAGGCCTCAAAGGGGGGCTGGTGGGAGGGTAAACCCTCTGAATAATGGAATAACTCGTTTCAATGGACTAGTACCGTATTCATAGCATTTCATTTCCTTTCTCATGCTTATTGCGTGAATTATCTGAAGGTTTAAGGGTTTATGTATCTGATCCTGTCTCAACCCAATTATATTATTAAAACCCATATCAAAGAAGAATTATCCTTAGTAGCTACTCAGACAGACACTCTACGATTTTTCCCTGTTCAGACTCTTGTATATCAAAGTCTGTAAATAGCAATGTATAAATGAAGTTTAGTTAACCCGATCCACAGAATATGTTCTTTGTTCCTGAAAATTTGGTTCACAACACCAGAATTGGCGTAGTCGGTAGGATCATCGTCACATTTTGCTGAATGAGTGATTCAAGGTTATGAGATTCCAGTATATCACACAGAATATTTTATATACACTTGGTGGAAGAAAATTTATATTCAAATCTCCACAAGTGACATGTTCATAAGATTCACCCACAACATCCAGAATCCTGCAGAAATTTATGTAAAAAGAATCAAAATGTCCGTATGTAGACAGGTATATAACTAGGATACAAATATTCTAGTGAATGAGATGAGCTTCCTTGAGAATATCAGATGAATTTAGAAAAGTTGTTACCACGCATGAAGTATAGTGATGTAAATAACTTTTCTGATGTAGGTATGCGGTCTTTAACAATATTGTATATTTTGAGGTATTAAATTCGATCTATCTCATCGTGAATTACCTAAAAAAATTAAATATAAAACATGGTAATGAATTATTTCATTTTGCCGAGACTGTGGTGTAATCTGACATGAACAATGACAACGTGTTTGAGGGATGTGATTTAGACCAAAACAATCAACTCTTGACCAACAAAAGCTGCTGGTCTTTGGCACACTTGTGCAGAGCCCTTTATACTGCAGAGCTAAGCATGGGGTTAGAACAAGGGTAACAAACTTCTTACAGCAACCCTTTTCCCAGCCGAATAAAGAAGAAGCTTAATATGGAATTCGATTATTACGATTGAGGGTTTAAAGATATGCAGACAGAAGGCTCTTCAAGAAACAATACTTCTAGCAGATTCTTTCCCACCCCTACACCCACCACATTCGTGAGAAAGCCTTATATGGACTTCAATTGTTGCAGATGAGTGTTGAAAATTATGCGAACACAAGGCAGTAAACCATTCTTCTTACAGATTTTTTTCAACCCTACTCTCATCCGACTACTGAAGAACTAACCCTCCAGGAGCTTTGGTACGTCCACCGCCATCCTGAATAGAGAATCTGATGGACATTCTCGTTGACCCGCTACTTTAACTACTGAGAATATAATTATGTTTCCTAGTTTCTCACAAGTTTTCCAACGGACAACTCCGATCAGAAAAATGCCGTTGTCACTTCGCAGGTAACCACAAAGAACATACTATCCAGGGGTTCCCAAAGTGTACGCCATAGAAAGAGGGGCGCCTTGATTCAATTGTCTAACACTATCCGAAACCATGAGTATTCGTGGGTAGGTAATTATAAAAAGTATCGCCGTAGGCGCGTTGCTAACTCGCCGATAATAGGTACAGCTTATCCAATCCATCCTGGCACAAACTCAGATACTTTTCCAGTTGCACACTGGTAGTGCAGAGCATGACTCTCAACTCGGTGCTTTTTCATCATACTACTAATACTACACTCCACAGAGATTGCTGGATATATACGTCACTAATTCTGTACCAAGATGGATTGGATAAGCTGTACCTACGCGCTTGACAAGTGCCCCTTTATTTATTTTTGCGAGACGTCAAGTACGTACGTTTCGTGTTTTGTTTCAATTTTATTGCTCGTTTTTTTTGTGAAAAATCTCAAGCAAAATGGACAGATTTTTATCAAATAAACTAGGCAGTTGTTCAAGTGATACTGAAAAAGCATATATTAGTGGCGGCGGGGAAGCAAAGAAGCAAAAATAATACTATCATAGTTCGTTAAAATTCCATTAATCGGGCTCCGCCACGAAAATGAAAACTTTTTGGTGGAACTTACGTATTTTGGCATCCTGAACAAAAAAATTCACATGAAATTTTTGGGGCTCTCAACTCGTTTCCTTTATATCAGCACAATATACACATTCTATATCACCTTCTTCATCAGTTTACAACCGAAACGCGATGCGCGTTCTACTGTTTTGCTGACCTCGAATTCTTTTGACGATTTGCATTTTACAGTTTTGTAGTGAAGAATGGGAAAATGCGTATATTTCGGTTGGAAAGTGATGAAGGTTATATAGAATGTGTACATTGTGCTGATAGAAAGAAGGAGGAATTTCGAGCGGAATTGGTTGAGAAACAAACATAGGCGTAAAACCCCGATTCCACCAAAAATTTTTCATTTTCGAGGCGGAGCCCAATTAACGGAATTTTACCGATAGTTCATCTATGAATGATAAATCGCGGGATTTACAAAATGCAAGCAAAACAAAAAACGTTTTCACTCAGTAAGCCTTAGTGCCTAATAACGTACTGCTCGTTTCATACAAGGAGGCATACAGGGTAGCAAAATGCAAAAAAACTCATTCTATTGCAGAAGAACTCATTCTACTGGCTGCTCTCGACAAGGTGAAATTATGGTGGGAGAAACAAGAAAATTAATTTCTTAGTTCACCCTTATCTAACAATACTGTTAGTCGAAGAATTCATGACATAGCTTAGGATCTCAATTACCAATTAACATTAAAGGCAAGGATTTTAGTTTGCAACTTGAAGAGGCTACTGAAAGTAGTAATGATTCACATCTCATTTATTACCTACTCTTTCTGGCTGATAATATTAATGTTGAAGAACTTTATTCTGCAAGATCATTACGAAAGTGAGAAAGCCCAAGGTTTCAAATTTTTGACAATTTCATTGCAGAAAATGGTTTGGATTGGGAAAGGTATATGTACTGATGGTGCTCGATGCATGTCTGGTAGGTATGGAGGAATACAAGCGCTTATTCGTGAAAAAGCACTGAATGCAATGTGGACCCATTGCATCATCCATAGGGATGAAGCTCTCGCAGCAAATTCAATTAGTTCTGAATTGAACCAAGTACTAGAATGTGTCATTGGAACAGAAAAACTGCAATTGTCGATAAAAAGACGTACTTAATGAAGATAACGGTCGAAATTGCTTTCCGCAATTGTATGAATATGCGGGAACTAATGAACCGAACATCTTATCTCCCTTTTCACGGAACACCTTTCGAAGCTCACTGAATGGTTTTCGAAACATTTTGCAGATGATGATTTCGAAAATTTTGCGTGGATCCAAGATCTTTTCAATGCATAAGCTCCGCCAGAGTTCACAAGTGGAAGAGAGAGATCTCTCTCGCGACAGCACCCTTAAATTAGATTCAACAGTTCCGATTTGGTGGAGTTTTGGATCAAAATGAATATATAAATTTAACTTCAATCACATTACAAATTTCATCATTTTTGTATGAAGCGGTATTTTCAGCTTGAGTTGTGATCAAGAACAAATACCGCTCAAGGATTAATGTGGAACAAGAAATGGGAGTAACAGTGTCAAGCCGTATCCCCCATTTCGAAGAACTGTGTGGTGATCACCAAGTTCACCCGTAATTTTCTCATTTTTTCTTTAATTTTTTTCGAGGTTTTCTTTTTCACTTATAAATTCTCATGAATATAATAAAAAACTTAGTTTCATTACGTGGTTGTTTTAATTTTTGCACCTATCTACTACTTTAGGTAACTAACTAGGGCAGGGCACATAACAAAATGTATGAATCCGATTTGAATATCAAATGAAATCAAAGTTACAATTAAACAATAACCAATATCAATATTCTTATGCAGTTGAATAAGTATTGTCTAAATATTACGTTTCCTGGAATAGGCCTAGCGGGGAAACCACGTTAAAAAAAACACCAGGGTACACTACCTCATAGGGGGTGTGGAAACGTGTGCCGTGATTTGCGAATCTCAGGAACGGTGATACTTAGAGAAATACTTATGAATAACATTTCCGAAGCGGATTGAGATCTACAACTTTGGTCTGAGGTATTTTTTTCGATTCAACTCACCGTTTTCGAGAAAAATTTAAAAAACCTGAAATTTTG
Source organism: Zygogramma bicolorata (assembly GCA_032362365.1). NCBI lineage: Eukaryota > Metazoa > Arthropoda > Insecta > Coleoptera > Chrysomelidae > Zygogramma > Zygogramma bicolorata. Next base: position 25,303 of record JAVJAQ010005643.1, read on the forward strand.
ACATTTGACCCCTAAAAACTTTAGCACACATGGGATTTTTTGGGACTTTTGAATTTCTCTTCTTTATGGTAAGCCCTAGATCTTCACTGAAATTTGGCTCTGTCGGAATTTTTCTTAATTCATTTGTCTAACTTGACTGGATACTTTTTCCATTAGAGATTGATAGAGCTTCAGTATTCATATTATAATCTGCTCACAGTAACATTCCAGCATTAGGAATTAGTTGGCATTGTAATACATTCTCAATATCTCATCTTTCCATCCGTTATTCCGGTTTGCAAGTTTGAGAGCCAGATTTGAATAAGTGACTCATGTACCGCAGTTATTTTCATTTTTCTTGAGCAGAGCTTACGAGTGACATGCAGAAGTAAGAAATTGACAACTCAGCAACTTTTCCAGTTGCACACTGCTAGTACAGACGATGACAAGAAAAAAAACCTTTCTTGGAATACATTTGAACACAGTGAACACATATAATAGGTATCACTACTTTTATTCGGGTTTGAAGGCCGTCGTTTTTTGGAATTTCTTCCTGACGTTTCGCTGGATCGAGTGGCTAGCTTCTTCAGAGGCTCATTCATCTTGAAATTCACTCCGATGACTGGAGATTTTTTCTTCGCAAGTTGTATTTATGCCGATTCAGGTAGTTTTCGGTGCTAATTATTCCATTGTCATTAATATTGATTACCTTGTTTACCTCATCTGGGTTCGGAGAATAATCATCATTATCTGAAGAACTACCTGCAGTTATTATCGATTTTCTTAAAATGGGATTCCATATTCGGTTGAGGTTGACAGCTTTTTCTTTTCTGTTGAAATTATCCGTGTGTTTGTGGATTTCTATTGCCTCCCGTACCAGTCGGCTATGGTATCCCTGGTTGGGTGCAATCAGTTTTGCATTTTCGAACAGAATCCTGTGGTTACCCTCACTAAGTGCGTGTTCCGCCACAGCCGACTTGTCAGTTTGCCCTAGTCTGCAGTTTCTCTCATGTTCCTTTAGCCTTGTTCCCATGGATCTTTTTGTGGTACCGATGTATACCTTCCCACAGGTGCATGGTATGCGATAAACCCCTGCTGCAGACAGTGGATCTCTTTTGTCTTTAGCCGATCTGAGGCTCTGTTGAATCTTCTTTGTGGGTTTAAATACAGTTTTTATGTTGTATTTACCCAGGAGTTTTCCAATTCTGTCTGTGACCCTCGGGATGTATGGCAAATATGCATGTGCAACTATCTGAACGTCCTCCTGTTTCGAACAGTGCAATTCTTCGGTTTCATGGCCCTGTTGATCTCGGGTACACTGTATCCATTCGACCTCAAGGTCACTTGAAGGTGTTCCAGTTCTTCCCCCAGATGTTGTGGTTCGCATATTCTTCGAGCACGTTCCGTTAGAGTAGAAATGACTCCTCTCTTTTGGCTGGGATGGTGGTTCGATAGTGCGTGCAGGTACCTATCCGTGTGTGTGGGTTTTCGGTATACTTTGTGGGTTAGTCTAGCCCCACATCGTTCGATCAGAACATCCAGGAATGCTATTCGTTGGTCCTGTTCAGTCTCCATGGTAAACTTAATATTGGGGTGTTGAGCGTTCAAGTGGCCAAGAAAAAGTTTTAGAGCGTCCCTACCATGTTTCCAGATGACGAATGTGTCATCCACGTAGCGTAGCCATAAGGTCGGCTTCAATTCGAAGGCGTCGATTGCTTTCTTCTCAAACCGTTCCATGAAGAAGTTGGCTACTACTGGGCTAAGTGGACTTCCCATTGCCACGCCATCCAATTGCTCATAGAAGTTTCCCCTCCATCGAAAGTAACTCCCCGTGAGACATGCTCGGAAAAGTCCAACGATATCATTAGGGAACAAGTAGGCTAGCTCCTTCAGGGAGTCTTCCAGTGGGACGTTGGTAAACAAGGACACAACATCGAAGCTGACCATAATATCTGTCGGTTCCAAAGTTAAGCCTCTAATTTTACCCACGAAGTCTGTCGAATCCTTGACGTAGGAGTTTGTTCTTCCTACATGAGGCTGGAGGAGCGAGGCCAGATGTTTTGCCAAGTGATAGGTAGGTGAGCCTGGGGCACTGACTATTGGTCTCAGTGGCATGCTGGGTTTGTGCACCTTCGGAAGACCATAGAGCCTGGGTGGAACGGCTTCAGTTCTGAGAATGGTTTTCTTTATGGTTTCCGTCAGTGAGGACGACTTAATGAGTTTGTTTACATTCCTCAACTTTGATTGTGTTGGGTCCCTTACGAGTTTGCGGTAGTTAGAAGGTTCTAGAAGTTCTTCAATTTTGCTATTATATTCTTCCGTTTTGAGAAGAACCGTGGCATTTCCCTTGTCCGCTGGTAGAATCGTGATCCCCTCATCAGAATTCAAGCTTCTTAAGGCTGCAATCTCTCTTTTTGGGATATTGCATTTTGGAGGCCGTGCCTTGCTCATGATATTCGCTGTCACAATCATGATTTCTTCAGCTTTTTCATCCGGTAAATTCCTGATTGCTGCTTCCGTATTGGCGATGATTTCCTCATTTGGTACTTGCCGCGGAATGATTGCGAAATTACCGCCTCGTGCTAACACTGACATCTCGTCTTCAGTGAGATCCCGGTCTGTTCGGTTTATGACCACTCTGGACAAGTCTAAGCGTGGGGCGGCCGAACTTCTAGTCTTGTGTAGCTTGTCAAACTTTACTTTGTGGTTGTTATTCACTCTATCCCGTTCATTTCTCACTTTTGAGTACGATATGCCATCTAATTTATCCCAGTCTTCAGGTTTCATTCGGTTGCTGAGCTCTAGGTGTAGTTTCAGCAATGCATTGTCTATCTCTGCTAGCTGGCTTCGTGTATGATGGATTCGTTCTCGTAGAAAGGCTTTCTCACTTCTCGAATAGATTCGATTTGCCTGAGCTGATTTGAGAGTTCGTTTCAGCTTCAAAAAGTTTGGTATGATGTTGGAGTCCCGACAGCGGCATAAGAATGTCAACGTTTCCAATAAGTGTGCTTTCCGTTTCCTACCTTTATCAAGTTGGTTGTAGAGTCTCCATATTTCCTCCCCGTAGAGGTTTTTGACAAAATAGTTAAGGCTTTCGCGGCCGAGGTTTTCAGTATCACTACTTTTATTCGGGTTTGAAGGCCGTCGTTTTTTGGAATTTCTTCCTGACGTTTCGCTGGCTCGAGTGGCTAGCTTCTTCGTCAGTGTTAGCACGAGGCGGTAATTTCGCAATCATTCCGCGGCAAGTACCAAATGAGGAAATCATCGCCAATACGGAAGCAGCAATCAGGAATTTACCGGATGAAAAAGCTGAAGAAATCAGGATTGTGACAGCGAATATCCTGAGCAAGGCACGGCCTCCAAAATGCAATATCCCAAAAAGAGAGATTGCAGCCTTAAGAAGCTTGAATTCTGATGAGGGGATCACGATTCTACCAGCGGACAAGGGAAATGCCACGGTTCTTCTCAAAACGGAAGAATATAATAGCAAAATTGAAGAACTTCGAGAACCTTCTAACTACCGCAAACTCGTAAGGGACCTAACACAATCAAAGTTGAGGAATGTAAACAAACTCATTAAGTCGTCCTCACTGACGGAAACCATAAAGAAAACCATTCTCAGAACTGAAGCCGTTCCACCCAGGCTCTATGGTCTTCCGAAGGTGCACAAACCCAGCATGCCACTGAGACCAATAGTCAGTGCCCCAGGCTCACCTACTTATCACTTGGCAAAACATCTGGCCTCGCTCCTCCAGCCTCATGTAGGAAGAACAAACTCCTACGTCAAGGATTCGACAGACTTCGTGGGTAAAATTAGAGGCTTAACTTTGGAACCGACAGATATTATGGTCAGCTTCGATGTTGTGTCCTTGTTTCCAACGTCCCACTGGAAGACTCCCTGAAGGAGCTAGCCTACTTGTTCCCTAATGATATCGTTAGACTTTTCCGAGCATGTCTCACGGGGAGTTACTTTCAATGGAGGGGAAACTTCTATGAGCAATTGGATGGCGTGGCAATGGGAAGTCCACTTAGCCCAGTAGTAGCCAACTTCTTCATGGAACGGTTTGAGAAGAAAGCAATCGATGCCTTCGAATTGAAGCCGACCTTGTGGCTACGCTACGTGGATGACACATTCGTCATCTGGAAACATGGTAGGGACGCTCTAAATATTTTTCTTGACCACTTGAACGCTCAACACCCCAATATTAAGTTTACCATGGAGACTGAACAGGACCAACGAATAGCATTCCTGGATGTACTGATCGAACGATGTGGGGCTAGACTAACCCATAAAGTATACCGAAAACCCACACACACGGATAGGTACCTGCACGCACCATCGAACCACCATCCAAGCCAAAAGAGAGGAGTCATTTCTACTCTAACGGAACGTGCTCGAAGAATATGCGAACCACAACATCTGGGGGAAGAACTGGAACACCTTCAAGTGACCTTGAGGTCGAATGGATACAGTGTACCCGAGATCAACAGGGCCATGAAACCGAAGAATTGCACTGTTCGAAACAGGGAGGACGTTCAGATAGTTGCACATGCATATTTGCCATACATCCCGAGGGTCACAGACAGAATTGGAAAACTCCTGGGTAAATACAACATAAAAACTGTATTTAAACCCACAAAGAAGATTCAACAGAGCCTCAGATCGGCTAAAGACAAAAGAGATCCACTGTCGGCAGCAGGGGTTTATCGCATACCATGCACCTGTGGGAAGGTATACATCGGTACCACAAAAAGATCCATGGGAACAAGGCTAAAGGAACATGAGAGAAACTGCAGACTAGGGCAAACTGACAAGTCGGCTGTGGCGGAACACGCACTTAGTGAGGGTAACCACAGGATTCTGTTTGAAAATGCAAAACTGATTGCACCCAACCAGGGATACCATAGCCGACTGGTACGGGAGGCAATAGAAATCCACAAACACACGGATAATTTCAACAGAAAAGAAGAAGCTGTCAACCTCAATATGGAATCCCATTTTAAGAAAATCGATAATAACTGCAGGTAGTTCTTCAGATAATGATGATTATTCTCCGGACCCAGATGAGGTAAATAATAATAATAATAATAGCATTTTATTGCCCAACAGTTACCCATTTACAGGACAAATTATTTATAAGAAAGTTCAAAGTGTAGTTACAACCATTTTGATGAATAAATTACAAGAGTATTCAAATATTGATGACGGAAAGAGAAAAAAAGAAAAAAAGAAGTGGAAGAATGAAAATACTACAATCTATAAAATATAAAATAAAAACAAAAAAAAAATATTAAAAAAATATAGAAAAACTAAAAACTGCTACATCTTACATAATGTTTTCATTCAGATATTGAATAGCCATATTTCCTATATAATTCGGAGTATCATTCTGAATATCACAGTAGACAGAAATTTTATTAAAGTTTTCACACATGGTATAGATAGGGGACTTCAGATATAAATTTGTCCTGGCTCTGCTACAGTGAAACGTCTTAGTGTACCTAGTTCTAGAATTTGGAACAAAAAAATTCAATTGAGACACTATATTACTTGCATCAATTTGATAGTGCAATAATTTGTATAGAAAAATAATGCCAGCACTCTTTCTTCTTACGTCAAGACTTACAAAATCAAAGCGCGATATTAAAGTTTGGTATGGTACGCCCCTTTCGGGATATTGATTATCGATTTCAAAACATAAAAACTTCAGGAATCGTCTCTGAACTCGTTCAATCATCAACCTGTTACACATATAGACAGGATTCCATATAATAGAACCATATTCCAACTTAGATCTAACGTACGCATTATACAACGAACATAGAGCTTTGAGATTCCAAAAAAATTTACAATTTCTTATTATAAAGCCATATGATTTGAGAGCTTGGTTTACTTTTACAGAAATGTGGTGACCAAATGTTAAGTTACAATCAAAGTAAACGCCAAGATCTTTTATTAGCTCACAACGAGACAATATTGTGTTCTTTACGTTGTAATTGAATACGATAGGAAATTTTTTCCTTGTGAAACTCATGCTTTTATATTTCGATGCATTTAAATAAAGCTTATTCTCCTCGCACCATTGCTGAACTTTATTTATTTCAAATTGCAGGGCCTCACAATCATCCACGTTTTGTATTATAGAAAATAATTTCAAGTCATCCGCAAAGAATAATCGTTTACAATCTATTTCATCATTTAAATCATTGATAAATAATGCAAATAAAAGGGGACCTAGGTTCGAGCCCTGTGGAACCCCAGAGGTAGTAATAAAGTTATTTGAATTGAAGCCATTATAGGAAACAAATTGAGATCGTTGAGTGAAATAGGATTCGAGGAATAAAACAGCTGACAAATGAAAGCCGAAATATTGAAGTTTCTGTAACAAAAGAAGGTGGTCAATTCTGTCAAATGCTTTAGCAAAATCCGTGTAGATAACATCTACTTGGCATCGATTGTCAACATGCTCCGACACGTATTGCGTGAACTCAGTTAAGTTTGTTACCGTTGAGCGTTTGGCCATAAATCCATGTTGATATGGTGAAATTATCATATGTACTGAGGTGAATATTCGATTACAAATTACTATTTCAAACAGTTTGGCGTAATTAGATAAGACAGATATGGGACGATAATTTTGAATATCAGCTGGATCACCGCTCTTTTCCAGTTGCACACTGCTAGTACAGACGATGACAAGAAAAAAAACCTTTCTTGGAATACATTTGAACACAGTGAACACATATAATAGGTATCACTACTTTTATTCGGGTTTGAAGGCCGTCGTTTTTTGGAATTTCTTCCTGACGTTTCGCTGGATCGAGTGGCTAGCTTCTTCAGAGGCTCATTCATCTTGAAATTCACTCCGATGACTGGAGATTTTTTCTTCGCAAGTTGTATTTATGCCGATTCAGGTAGTTTTCGGTGCTAATTATTCCATTGTCATTAATATTGATTACCTTGTTTACCTCATCTGGGTTCGGAGAATAATCATCATTATCTGAAGAACTACCTGCAGTTATTATCGATTTTCTTAAAATGGGATTCCATATTCGGTTGAGGTTGACAGCTTTTTCTTTTCTGTTGAAATTATCCGTGTGTTTGTGGATTTCTATTGCCTCCCGTACCAGTCGGCTATGGTATCCCTGGTTGGGTGCAATCAGTTTTGCATTTTCGAACAGAATCCTGTGGTTACCCTCACTAAGTGCGTGTTCCGCCACAGCCGACTTGGCAGTTTGCCCTAGTCTGCAGTTTCTCTCATGTTCCTTTAGCCTTGTTCCCATGGATCTTTTTGTGGTACCGATGTATACCTTCCCACAGGTGCATGGTATGCGATAAACCCCTGCTGCAGACAGTGGATCTCTTTTGTCTTTAGCCGATCTGAGGCTCTGTTGAATCTTCTTTGTGGGTTTAAATACAGTTTTTATGTTGTATTTACCCAGGAGTTTTCCAATTCTGTCTGTGACCCTCGGGATGTATGGCAAATATGCATGTGCAACTATCTGAACGTCCTCCGTTTCGAACAGTGCAATTCTTCGGTTTCATGGCCCTGTTGATCTCGGGTACACTGTATCCATTCGACCTCAAGGTCACTTGAAGGTGTTCCAGTTCTTCCCCCAGATGTTGTGGTTCGCATATTCTTCGAGCACGTTCCGTTAGAGTAGAAATGACTCCTCTCTTTTGGCTTGGATGGTGGTTCGATAGTGCGTGCAGGTACCTATCCGTGTGTGTGGGTTTTCGGTATACTTTGTGGGTTAGTCTAGCCCCACATCGTTCGATCAGAACATCCAGGAATGCTATTCGTTGGTCCTGTTCAGTCTCCATGGTAAACTTAATATTGGGGTGTTGAGCGTTCAAGTGGCCAAGAAAAAGTTTTAGAGCGTCCCTACCATGTTTCCAGATGACGAATGTGTCATCCACGTAGCGTAGCCATAAGGTCGGCTTCAATTCGAAGGCGTCGATTGCTTTCTTCTCAAACCGTTCCATGAAGAAGTTGGCTACTACTGGGCTAAGTGGACTTCCCATTGCCACGCCATCCAATTGCTCATAGAAGTTTCCCCTCCATCGAAAGTAACTCCCCGTGAGACATGCTCGGAAAAGTCCAACGATATCATTAGGGAACAAGTAGGCTAGCTCCTTCAGGGAGTCTTCCAGTGGGACGTTGGTAAACAAGGACACAACATCGAAGCTGACCATAATATCTGTCGGTTCCAAAGTTAAGCCTCTAATTTTACCCACGAAGTCTGTCGAATCCTTGACGTAGGAGTTTGTTCTTCCTACATGAGGCTGGAGGAGCGAGGCCAGATGTTTTGCCAAGTGATAAGTAGGTGAGCCTGGGGCACTGACTATTGGTCTCAGTGGCATGCTGGGTTTGTGCACCTTCGGAAGACCATAGAGCCTGGGTGGAACGGCTTCAGTTCTGAGAATGGTTTTCTTTATGGTTTCCGTCAGTGAGGACGACTTAATGAGTTTGTTTACATTCCTCAACTTTGATTGTGTTGGGTCCCTTACGAGTTTGCGGTAGTTAGAAGGTTCTAGAAGTTCTTCAATTTTGCTATTATATTCTTCCGTTTTGAGAAGAACCGTGGCATTTCCCTTGTCAGTTACCCATTTACAGGACAAATTATTTATAAGAAAGTTCAAAGTGTAGTTACAACCATTTTGATGAATAAATTACAAGAGTATTCAAATATTGATGACGGAAAGAGAAAAAAAGAAAAAAAGAAGTGGAAGAATGAAAATACTACAATCTATAAAATATAAAATAAAAACAAAAAAAAAATATTAAAAAAATATAGAAAAACTAAAAACTGCTACATCTTACATAATGTTTTCATTCAGATATTGAATAGCCATATTTCCTATATAATTCGGAGTATCATTCTGAATATCACAGTAGACAGAAATTTTATTAAAGTTTTCACACATGGTATAGATAGGGGACTTCAGATATAAATTTGTCCTGGCTCTGCTACAGTGAAACGTCTTAGTGTACCTAGTTCTAGAATTTGGAACAAAAAAATTCAATTGAGACACTATATTACTTGCATCAATTTGATAGTGCAATAATTTGTATAGAAAAATAATGCCAGCACTCTTTCTTCTTACGTCAAGACTTACAAAATCAAAGCGCGATATTAAAGTTTGGTATGGTACGCCCCTTTCGGGATATTGATTATCGATTTCAAAACATAAAAACTTCAGGAATCGTCTCTGAACTCGTTCAATCATCAACCTGTTACACATATAGACAGGATTCCATATAATAGAACCATATTCCAACTTAGATCTAACGTACGCATTATACAACGAACATAGAGCTTTGAGATTCCAAAAAAATTTACAATTTCTTATTATAAAGCCATATGATTTGAGAGCTTGGTTTACTTTTACAGAAATGTGGTGACCAAATGTTAAGTTACAATCAAAGTAAACGCCAAGATCTTTTATTAGCTCACAACGAGACAATATTGTGTTCTTTACGTTGTAATTGAATACGATAGGAAATTTTTTCCTTGTGAAACTCATGCTTTTACATTTCGATGCATTTAAATAAAGCTTATTCTCCTCGCACCATTGCTGAACTTTATTTATTTCAAATTGCAGGGCCTCACAATCATCCACGTTTTGTATTATAGAAAATAATTTCAAGTCATCCGCAAAGAATAATCGTTTACAATCTATTTCATCATTTAAATCATTGATAAATAATGCAAATAAAAGGGGACCTAGGTTCGAGCCCTGTGGAACCCCAGAGGTAGTAATAAAGTTATTTGAATTGAAGCCATTATAGGAAACAAATTGAGATCGTTGAGTGAAATAGGATTCGAGGAATAAAACAGCTGACAAATGAAAGCCGAAATATTGAAGTTTCTGTAACAAAAGAAGGTGGTCAATTCTGTCAAATGCTTTAGCAAAATCCGTGTAGATAACATCTACTTGGCATCGATTGTCAACATGCTCCGACACGTATTGCGTGAACTCAGTTAAGTTTGTTACCGTTGAGCGTTTGGCCATAAATCCATGTTGATATGGTGAAATTATCATATGTACTGAGGTGAATATTCGATTACAAATTACTATTTCAAACAGTTTGGCGTAATTAGATAAGACAGATATGGGACGATAATTTTGAATATCAGCTGGATCACCGCTCTTTAGTATTGGAGACACCCGTGATATCTTCCATATGTCTGGAAATGTATTGGATTTTATAGCTAAATTGAACAAATATATCAGGGGAGTAACAAATACACTGATGCAATCCGTTATGAAGAATGAAGGAAGTTTATCTGGCCCAGAAGTGAATTCATTTTTCAATTTTTTCGAAGCTGAAATTATCTCCGACTCAGTTATATTGAGAAATGATATAGTATCATGATTACTAAGAATATTGTCTTCGCTGAAGTTACCTAGATTGGATGACATGAACACACTGCTAAAAAAATCAGAAAATCCATCGACAATGTCTTGAGGAGCATCAAACGTTCTGTCCTGACAAAATACTCTACCAGGTATTCTTGAGGTATTATTCTTCGCATGAACAAATGACCAGAAACTTTGAGGGTTGTGTGATATATTTTCTTGTATTGAATGCACATAATTGTTGTAGGCGCATCGTATCAGTTGCTTAGTCAAACTTCTCAGTCTTTTGAACTCTTGGTCATAATATACATTACCAGTTTTTCTAAACCTGTCGTGATACTTTGCTTTAAGTTTTATGTTACTGATTATTTCAGCAGTGTACCAACGTGGATATTGATGTTTGAATACCTTGTGCTGAGGAACATAATTATCTAAAGTTCCATACAGAACCTCATAAAATTTACCGATTGCCAAATTTACATCATTATATATATTCAAAAACGTCCAGTCAATTTGGAGTAGAGTTTGATATAAAGCTGGAAAATTTGCCTTTTTGAAATTATAACTCCTTTGTTCATTATTCCGTATAAAAACGCCTTCCTTATGATCTAAGTTAGAAAATTCAACAATCAAAGCTGGATGGTACAAAATATCTTCAGGAACTAGAGGGAGTGAATCTCTCTGAACAACACATTTCTTGTCGGTTAAAACTAAGTCCAGTAACCTACTGGATTCATTCAAAATATGGTTTTCTTGTTTAAGATTGAAAAAATTCATTAGGTTTTTAATAGAACCTGATTTCCTGTCATTACTGATTGCATGGGAGAAATCTGGAGCATTAAAGTCGCCGAATAATATAATACTTTCGGACTGTAAGCAATCAAGTTGTTCAAGAGATTCACAAAATAACTCATAAGATTCCGCACTGATCGACGGCGGAATATAAATAACGCCGATATGAAAGCTACAATGTGTCAAAGAACACTTCAATATAAGTACATCTATCAGTGGAAAATTTGTATCTAAAGATGGTGTGCCAATAATTTTTGAGTTTATGTGAGTTTTGATTGCCAACACAACACCACCTCCGCTTTCCTCATCAACTACACCCAATTTTCTGTCCTTTCTGTACACTAAATAGTTTTCAGGAAAATATTCACTACTCTGTATATCATCAGAGAAATTGCTTTCGCATATTGCTATGACATCAAATTCACAATCACTAACTGAGGCGTAAAATGTTTGGCATTTAGAACGAAGTCCACGAACATTTTGAAAGGAGCATCGTAGATCATTTCCACTGTTGGGCAAATTTAGTTTTTCGGAACAATCACTGGAATATTGTTATGATATTTAATTTTTAAGTTGGTTTCTCCTGAATTGAGTCGATCCTGTAATTCTTCCTTGACCTTCCTGTACAGAGCTTGTTGTTTAATCGTACGATCATGTGATATTGAAATTTTTCTGTGGAATCTACTGGACGAGAGATTCCCAACGTTACGAATAATATCGGCAACATTTTTCTCTTCGTTAAATTTGATTTTGATAGGACGTCTCCTACCAGCAATGAACTTGCCGAGTCTCATTGGTCAGATTTCGGTAACGTCCAAATTCGGCTTCACAACGTGTAAAATCTCAATCACTTCAGTTTTGTCGGCAGTTATCCTCTCATCGTTACTTATACTCTGATCCTGTTCTTCGATTCCATAAATGATAAGATTGCTACGACGCTTCGCTCTATCGTCTACCTCGGCAATGACTTCTTCAAAGAAGTTTGAGTCGATGGCAGGTTTTGTCACATTGTGGACAGCTTTTAAGTTCTGGATTTCATCCTGTAGTTTAATTATTAGTGCTTTGAGGTCTTTTATCTCACTGCCGATTGATCTGCAATTTTTACAGGACCAGTCATATCCTTTGTTCGAGTTTAAGGCTCGAAGTTCGGTGGAGCTAATGTCGACACAGGAGTTTTTAAATAATTTTTTACAAATGCAACACTTTACCATAGAAACTGGGTCATAGGCTCTGTTGCAGCAGCTACATGAAACAGTTGTAGGCATATTGAAACTAACTCAAAGAACCAGAATTAGTCTGTGGATAGCCGTACGTAGTCTCCGCCACTGGAAATTGCTTAGATGCGAGTGATATGACCCAAATAGTTGAAACGAACCGGTGAGGTTATGTTGAGATTTATACCAACTAAAATGATGATTCAGGCATCAAACCTTTCAATTTTACTCACAGTATCCTCTTGATAGGTAATACTTCCTCTAATATGAAACACACAATTTTTTGAGCACTAGTAACTGAATATTTCAGAAAGCAAATCAGCAGTACACACAATAACCACAATAACAATGCATATTCAATGCATAAACAAGGTAATCAATATTAATGACAATTCCCCTAATCCGAATGGAATAATTAGCACCGAAAACTACCTGAATCGGCATAAATACAACTTGCGAAGAAAAAATCTCCAGTCATCAGAGTGAATTTCAAGATGAATGAGCCTCTGAAGAAGCTAGCCACTCGAGCCAGCGAAACGTCAGGAAGAAATTCCAAAAAACGACGGCCTTCAAACCCGAATAAAAGTAGTGATACTGAAAACCTCGGCCGCGAAAGCCTTAACTATTTTGTCATATAATAGGTGTTTTTAATGAATTTCAACCCGATGAACACATATAATAGCTGTTTTTCTCAGTATACTTCACAGAGATTGCTGGGCACATACGTCATTAGTTCTTTGCCAAGATGGATTGGATAAGCTGTACCAATATAAATTTAGATACTTTTCATTTTTCGGGACCAAGACTAAGATTGATCAATCTCAAAAACGTCGAGAGGAAGTTGAGGTGCTATGAACTGAAAGAAGAATTAGAATTTGTTGTGAAAAATACAGGCCCGTATTTGAAAAAATAGCTGATGATGGTGCCCGCTAAGCAAACGAAACATAGTATTGAAAATATAATAAATTCGATAAAACCCCCCTTCACACTTTTTTCATATTTTCTATAAAGTTACGAGAGCATAGAAGTAAAAATCAACGATTTCACTTTTTTTATTTTTTCGAGAATGGCTAACTACTTATAGTCTGGATTTCACGATATGAATTCATTCCATTATAGAAAATACAACTTTTGTCCCACTTAAGCATCAGTTTATTTTTTACCATTACCTACATAGCAATAATGTGCAATTAAATTTTCGACACCCTGTATATACATCTAAAAGAAACATTGATAATCATATCAAGGTAATTTATAAACAATGCTTTGAAAAGAGTTAATAATATAATAATAACAATGAAATTATTCACTTTTTAAGGAACAGTATTCGGATCCCAATCGTATTTGATTTGTTTAAAGCTGAATAGAGTTTTCATATCATCCTCTGGAATGGTGAAGTCAAGTTCAAGATTTCCGAATATGTATTCTTTAGTCTTGGATTTTGGAATTACTGCAACATTCTGCTGTACAGACCAACGCAGGAGTACCTTAAATATCCAAAATAAGATCAGATTGCAAAAGTTGTAGGTAACATGGTTAATGAATATAGTATAAATATTTGTTAGGTGTAACAAAAGGTATCAACAATAATAGCCTTTATAACTTTGAGATTTCTAACACATCAAATAATAATAAAAAATTTAATTTCATTCCAGGCGTGAAGAAATAGGCGTTATGTATAATAATGTATAATATTCACTGATAGGTATATCAGAGCCTGTAATATCCCTACTACCATTATTATATGATTTGCACTGCGACAATATGAAACAATTTACTTAAGTTGATCTAGAAGATTAATTTTGAGCTGCGAATTAAATTTTGTAATAGTTTTTTGGGTCAAAGGCAAACGAGTAAAACACACGACATATCTGATATGAATCGAAATGTTAAAAATATTCTGTATTGAACTTTGATAATGCCTGAACCTGTTATGAAGTAAACTGAATTATTTTAGTGTGTTGCTTTCTTGAACAAAATTGTTTCTTATGAGTTACCAAGGGGTCTCCATAGTACATTATTGAATGTCATGTTTGATATATGTATATTTTCAGGTGAGTTGAATAAAGTCTATTTTTCGATTTGTACCGTTTATTCTTAGGCCTGGCAATTCTGTGTAAATCAAAACAGGTTATGGGCCCAGAGCTGTACAACTAAGAATAAACAAAGTAATCAGAGCTTTGCCGAATTTGTCTCCACATCAGGATAGTATCCCAAGAGGTTTCCCACGAGTGAAAATGGAGGTTCCAAAGTTTCTAGTCGACAAACTAGAAGGTCAATCGAATTGGGTCGATTGGAAATTCCAAGTGAAAATCCAGCTGCAAGCGCTTGGTACAATGGATGCAGTCGAGGGAAAGTTGAAAAATCCTGTGCTCAAAGAAGGTGCTTCTGAGAAAGAGCAGTTAGAGTATGACAAATCGAGACAATCGTACAATAAAACCGAATACTCAGCTCAGAATATCATAGTATCCAGCCTTAGTTCGCAAGTTAGACAACTAATCAATATGTGTAACTCTTCGATGGAAATGTGGGAGAAACTACACAGCATCTACGAGCAGCGGACTGAACAAAGGCAAGATAGACTTTTCAACCAGTTTTTTGGAGTCAAAGAAAAGGATTCTTCAGAAACTATCGCCAGACACATAGCTAAACTGGAAAAACTATGGGTCGAATTGCAAGACGAGACGTGGAAAGAAGACAAAGTTAAGCTCCCAGAGTCGTTGTTCCTGAATAGAGTCTTGAACACTTTGCCATCAGAGTATTTTGAATTCACGAACGCATGGGAATCAGTGCCGAAAGAACAGAGAACAATAATGCTTCTCCGAGAAAGACTTTGTACGGTCGAAATACGTCTGAAGGAGCGTGATTCTTGTGAACTTCAGAATACCACCGCATTCGTGGCAGGAAATGTACCGAAGAAGTCAGTTTTTACTTATAAAGTGAAGAATATCAAGAAAGAGGGAAAGTCTCATCCTTTCAAGTGTTATTCTTGTGGTGAAAAAGGTCATTTCAAGAAAGACTGTAAGAAGTCTGTAACAAAAAGTAATCATAAAGCCGAGAAATCTGATGGGTTGGCCTTTGTTACAATCGAGGACTTCTTGTGTGAGCTCAGTCCAGATATTGCATGGATAGCTGACTCAGGTGCCACGCACCACATGACAAAACACAGAGATTGGTTTACCTTTTACAAGAGTTTTGCAATCCCTCAATTTGTCATAGTTGGAAATGGCGAACGTATGCAAGCACTTGGAAGTGGAAATATCAACGTTGAAATGTGCGTTGATGGCAAGTGGATTCGAAATCATCTTGAAGACGTTTGGTACGTTCCAGAAGTGGGCAGAAATTTATTTTCGATTCCTTCCGTTGTTGACCGCGGAATGACTTCGAGTCTAGACCGAAATGAATGCAAAATCATCAAAGAAGGTAGCATCGTTGCAAGCGGCATTCGAAGAAATGGTCTTTATTTCATGCATATGCGTATAAAATCTATAGAGCATATTGCTGAAGCTCAAGTTTCTGGTGATGATATACTTCAAGTCTGGCATGAACGACTCGCCCATCAAAATAAACGTCATGTTCAACAAATCCTGAAAAATCTAGGAATTCAAGTCACGCTAGACAAGGAGCTTTGTGATGCTTGTTTGTATGGTAAGCAGCATCGTTCAAGTTTTGCTTCGCGAACGTGCAGAGCAAAAGAACCAGGGGAAATAGTCCACGCCGATGTTTGTGGTCCAATGCCAAAGAATTCTATTGGTTGAAGTAGATATTTCGTTTGCTTCAAGGACGACTTCAGCAAGTTCCGAGCAGTGTATTTTCTTCGAGAAAAATCAGAGGTCAAACACAAGTTGGAAGTATTTCTCGCAGAAGCCAAAGTCAACGGTCATCCTGTTAAAGAACTGATATCTGACGGTGGCAAGGAGTTTGTTAACAGGGATGTTAGGGCTTTAGTCGAGAAATATGGCATCTATCATCGAATAACAATGCCCTATACACCGGAACAAAACGGTGGAGCAGAAAGAGAAAACCGCACTCTTGTGGAAGCAGCAAGGTCCATGCTGCATGCAAAGAATTTGCCAGAAGAATTGTGGGCAGAGGCTGTGAACACTGCTTCATACGTCTTGAATAGGTCAGGTCCAACGTCAGTTGAAGGACAATCACCCATTATGCTCTGGTCTGGCAAAAAGGCGCCTGTTCACCATCTCAAAATTTTTGGAACCGAATGTTTTGTACATGTTCCGAAACAACGACGACAAAAATGGGACAAGAAAAGTGAGAAAGCTCTTCTCGTTGGTTACTGTGGCAATAAGGATGGCTTTAGAGTCTGGTTTCCTGAGAAAAACGATGTGATCCTTAGTCGAGATGTTGTATTCAAACCAGAAGAAACTGTTAAAACTTCTGTCCGTATATACGAAACTGTTTCTGGTCCCAGTCAGAATGATGAAGAAATAATTCACATGCCAGATTGTGAATCAGATGAATCTGAAACGGAAACTCCAGGATATGGATTACGAGATAGATCGAAGTTGATCAAACCTACCAGATATGAAGACTTCGTTTTATATGCTGAAGAAGAACCATTGACGGTCGAGCAAGCACTAAATTCGAATTCTGCAGAAAAATGGAAACAGGCCATGGACGATGAAATACAGTCTCTGAATGAAAACAATACTTGGGACTTGGTGGACTTATACCCGCAGGAAGAAAAATCGTGAAAAACCGCTGGATATTCTAAGTAAAAGATAACCTTGAGGGTGATCTCCGATTCAAGGCTAGATTAGTAGCTAAAGGTTTTTCACAAGAGGCTGGTATCGATTTCGAAGAAACATTCGCTCCAGTGGTTCGATTTGATACAATCAGAACTGTTTTGGCTGTGTCTGCTGCAGAAAATTTATATCTGTCACAATTTGACGTCAAAACCGCCTTTCTCTACGGAAAGTTAAAGGAGGAGATATACATGGAGCAGCCGAAAGCCTATGAAGATGGAACAAACAGAGTCTGTAAATTGAATCGCAGCCTTTATGGTTTGAAACAATCTCCGAGATGTTGGAATCATCGATTTGCTGAATATCTAAAAGGACAAGGCCTTCATCAGAGTGCAGCGGATCCATGTTTGTTTTACAGAAATGACCCTGTAAAACTTCTAGTCGTTCTATACGTAGATGATGGTCTAGTAGCCGGTCGTAACCAGGAAACAAATCAAACTTTCTTGAATGTTTTGAAAAAAGAATTCAAGTTGACAATTGGCTCTGCAAAAGTTTATTTGGGGCTCCAGATCAACCAAATTGAAAATTTGGGCTATTTCATCAGTCAAGAACAATATACAAAAAATATTCTGATGAAATTCAAGATGGACCAGTCGAATCCTGTTACAACACCAATTGAGAAATGCCAAGTGACAGGAAAAGATGATAACAATCAATACTTGAGTGAAAAAGTTCCGTTTCGCTCAGCTGTTGGAAGTTTAATGTATCTTTCGGTTGCTACCAGACCGGATATCACTTTTTCTGTTCATTATGTATCCCAGGCTCTGGCAAATCCGACAGAAAGAGATTGGGACAACGTCAAACGCATTCTGAAGTATCTTCGTGGAACTGCTGGATATGGAATTCTTTACAGACGAGGTTTTGGTCAATTAGAAGCCTATAGTGATGCTGATTATGCCAATGATGTAGAAACTCGCAGATCATATTCAGGTTTCATTTCAAAACTGAACAATGCAGCAGTCACATGGTTTTCACAGAAGCAACGTGTTGTGGTTCTCTCCACGATGGAAGCTGAATACATAGCTGCTAGCGAGGCGGCAAAAGAATTAGTATGGTTGCAAAGAATGCTTGATAAGATATGTGATAAGAAGATAGAATCACCCATTCTTTGGATAGACAACGCTAGTGCTGTGAAATTGGTGCTCAATACAGAATTCCATCGAAGGTCGAAACACATCGACGTTCGATATCACTTCATAAGGGAGAAAGTACTCGAAAATGTTTTCAAAGTAGCACATATTAGTGGCGAGGAGCAGATAGCTGATATACTTACCAAACCTTTGTGCAAACAAAGATTCGAGAGGCTGAGGAGTCTATTGGGGGTTATCAGTGTTGATGTTCTCCATATTGAGTTGAATTCAGTTTAAGGGAAAGTGTTATGAAGTAAACTGAATTATTTTAGTGTGTTGCTTTCTTGAACAAAATTGTTTCTTATGAGTTACCAAGGGGTCTCCATAGTACATTATTGAATGTCATGTTTGATATATGTATATTTTCAGTTGAGTTGAATAAAGTCTATTTTTCGATTTGTACCGTTTATTCTTAGGCCTGGCAATTCTGTGTAAATCAAAACAGAACCGTAGATTCAAAAGGCAACCGAATAGAAACTCGTTTTTTTGTATATAATAAGTTGATGGAATAGATACGCAGAATGTATGTGATATTCTTACTATCAGTATATTGATATCTTTTTTCACTTATGTATACTATACAGCGTTACTCACGGTCGATGGTAGGTTAGGTTTCTGAAGAACGCAAGCCAAGATTTTTCTGGAATTATTCTTTCATTATAATACTTTTCCAATGATAATGTCCTATAACTATCTCTATTGGTTTTTGAGATAAAAAATAATTTGTGCTAAATATGGTCCAAAACATAGCCCTAATTGAACTTAAGAACATCAGTACTCTCATTTCGTGAGAAGTTGATATTTTGATGACAGTTTGAACAAACTCGAGATATTTAATGAAAATCAAGAAATCGACTCCATATCATACAGGGCATGCTTAAATTACTATTATTTCCATTATGCATAAAAGTGATCAAAAGTTCATTTTTTTCGCGTGAATTGACTTATGATTAATGAAATCAATTCACCAAAGAAGTGAATTTGTCCAACTCTGGTTTGACAAATGTTTCAATAATATGGATATTAAACAAGGTTCCATTTATCCAGTCATGACACCGAATCGATTATTCGATATAAAATAACCTACTAGGTCTTCATCTGCAGAGTCAGTCTCATAAACATTTTTAGGTGGTGCAAGATCTGAAAATGGCGCCCCTCCAAATACAAAACCATATGATCTGATATAGTATTTGCACCTTTTCCCAGTGTAGTAATGAGGAATCATCATTTCACTTGTAACAGTTAACATACCTGGGCTGGAGTTTTCCCTAACTTTTGAGCAATCATTTTGATTTCTTCTTTATCCAACAGATCTCGGTTACCAGGACCACCAAGCGATTGATAGGCTTGCAATAAAATTCCCTCTTTTTGACAGAAATCATATAATTCTTTCTGATGACAAAACGGATGCCACTCAACCTAAAAATCAAATTTTATTCGTGAATGAAAAAACAGATATTCTTAACGAACATTTATGATAATAATATATCGAGGTAATGAGTGATATGAACAAGTAGAAGACGATGCTTTGCATGAGTAAATACTCTTATGTACAATTTGCTGGGAGTAGATTATCACTTTTCATTATTTTCTTCTAAGGAATGTACCCAGGTTTCCAGGAAACCCTTCGCTTGAGCAAGGGATAGCCGAGGCCTACAGTTTATGAAGTGAACTCCGAAATATTTTGGTTCCGTAACTGGAAGGCAAATACCGAATCTGAAAAAATCTGGTACTCCCCGGATTCGAATCTGGGTCGCACGGCTGAGAGCTCACCCTCTTACAGCTTGGCCGCAGCAACATGAAAGAAAATTCATTCATGCTCAGTAGTGCTATGGCTGAGTTTATTCTCAATTTGCGTTTCAAACAATATCGCAAACGTAAAGCTAACTGTGACTTTGACGCTTTATATCGATTTAGTATTGTAACACAGTAACACCCGAGGGGTTGACCACATGGGAATTCCGGTGTACAACTGATAGGAATTCCGGGGAATTCCGGGGTATTCCGAGGGAATTCCGGGGGAATTCCGGGGAATTCCGAAAAATTTATAAAAGAAACTATTGGGATTATTAGTAGGTAACTTCAATTTATTCGCGCAATAATAAAAAAGCATACAGTAAAAATTTCAATATTTATATAAAATCATAATTCAAAAACAAAACACCGTTGTGAAGTAATCCACTTCCACTGGACGAAGAATGTTAGGAGCTTTGTTTTGAAAGAGTTTGTGGCGAATTTCCAATTTGAAATACATTTTGTCAGCGAAAAATAAGCCTGATGACAACAATCTTCACGCTCTGATAGACATAATCTGATATGTCCCTGGAGGGGTGTGTTGGGGAAGTTTTTGCAAATGAGTCAATAACTTCCTTCAGTGAAATAGTACCTCATTCTGATTCGAATATATAAATAAGGCATGTGAAACAACCCAAAAAACTTTGTTTTATAGTTTGTGCGGCCCCGAGAGGGGTGTGGTTGGGGGTAGTTTTTTCAAATAATCCGATAACTTCTTTCAATGGAATAGAACCTCATTCTGATTCGAATATATATGAGAATTGGGCATGTGAAACAGCCCAAACAAACTTTGTGTCGAAGTTTGTGTGTTTGTTTTTGGGGTCAACCTCTGCGACTGCCATTATTTTCCTCAATATTTCAAAAATGACGTGTCTTGAAATTTCACTCTACAAAAAGAAGGGACACCCTTGATTGTGGAAGAGAGACTAGATCATAATTGGCAGACAAAACACAGGTTGTCATATTGTTGCCAGCGGTTACCGAAATTGAAACAAGACGGTTATAGCTCCCGTTATACGATCTGAGTTATATAGTCAATGACTGCAGTCTTTGTATAATTTCTGAAGTTTCTTTGCAGCTCCATCATGTTATTTGGACGGTTTTATATAATTTATCGGTTTGTAATAAAAAGATGATCGGATATATCGTGGTTCAGTGTCAACTGTTCTCATTTGAGTTTATACAGGGTGAACACACCAGTGAATAATATTTTTTATTTTCCTAGTTAATAATGTTGAGGAATTATCGATAATTTTTGATATTATGGAATATACGTTTTTAGGAAATAGTTCATTTTCGCTATATAAGCGATGAAAAAAACGTATAAAAAGGATTTTCTCCACAGATTGAGTATCCCGTAATCATTTAGCGGTTGAAAATAATAGAATTTACTCAATAGACCATAAAATACCGTATTTTTTTCAATGACAAATTGTATTTTTTCGATACTCATTTATTCTAACGGATTCAGAATTTGATTCTATAAGGAAAAATCTCAGGAAAAATGATGCTAATAAAACAAACCTGAGTGGAATCAGACGATCCGTTCCCTTTATTTTACGATTGTGACTTGCATTATATAGGTGATTCATTTTGTTTCCGATATAATAAATACCAGCCTCAATGAAAATGTGAAGAGTTTTGATATGTAAAATCCGATATTATTCAGATTGGGTCATAATCATGACATAGTCTACTTGAAAGTCTAAAGTTTATGTTCCACACAGAAATCTCAAAAAAAACTTTTGTGCGAAATTTCCGAAATATATCTTTCATATTTCGTCGGGTTTCCTCGGAATTCCCAGTATTTCCGACATTTAGTTTTAAAATTTTATCGATATTTCTTCAAATTGACATTTTTTTTTTTGTAGGAATTCCTAGGAATTCCGGGGTATTCCGGGGAATTCCAAGGGAATTCTGGGGAATTCCGAGGAATTCCGGTTTACGGGAATTCCAGTGTACACATTTTTCCTCAGTGGTCAACCCCTCGGTAACACCCTACAAAAAGACAACAACCGCATCAAAATTAATCCTTATATGTAACTTACGTTGCAAACAAAAAATGAAAAACGGTCATATTTGCCAATTTTTTTAAATTGACCAAACAACGCAAGAACCTGGTAATCGTACATAAAAAAATGCTACAGTAGTGAGTACCCACAAATTCAGAAAAAAAGATCAAACTGTTACGGCACAAAATTTTTTGTTTTTAACTTTTTGCCAAAGAGGTTTTGTGCAAATCTGTAGGTTTGTTTTGGCCGGTCTTCTTGAGTAAATGGCATTCACGCATATCGAGTCAAAGGTTCAAATGATTTATTGGCATGTCACTGTTACTTTTGATTCATCTTTTACTTCAAGGAAGTTCTCACAATGCTAATCAATGGAAGCGATCATACATGACACTTTTACTTTAACATTTTGTATATGAACGCCTGCTTTGATTAGCATTATGAGAACTTTCTTGAAGTAAAATTTAAAAATTAAAAGTAAGAGTGTGGTCTATGAACCAAGCATAAGATATAAATTTTCACTTGTGCTTCAAGTATTTCCGAAAATGTTTTCGAGCTCTCGATTATTTCGAAAATTACCATCGGTTGCCGTGGTAACGCGAAACAAAATACGCATTTCATTGGTCGAAAACTGTTGGTCTGAATTTTTTTTTTAAATATGTGGGTGCAATTAGGAAAATTATGTTAGAAGAGTACGCATGTAGGTATTTTGGAAAATCAACAAGAATCATGTCACTAAATAAAAAAAGTGATACTCTTTACCTTCTTCAGTATCTTAATTCAATCCCATTATTCGTAATCTTTTTTAATTTAATTTTTTTTAGTTTTTTTGAACAAAAACAAAAAAAGTATCTATTCTTTTCGTTAGGAACAAAACTGACCTTCTCCTTTGATGTGCAAAAATGTATTTCATTCTAGGACCGACCAAAACAAAATCACCGTGTATTGTACAAAACTTGTTTTTGTAAAAAACGATATTAACCCGGCAGGACTCGCACTGTTAGATGAAATCTAACATTTTCAGTTGCACTACAGACTTTTTTTTATCTCTTGTCAAATTGATTTCATATTTTAGGAATGCCTTCTATAGAATTCCTTTACCAGTTCATGCTTGTTGGGGCGTGAGTGGGGGGTTGTGGTGGCCACAAATAAATTAAAGTTAGTAATAATCTAACGCGCGAGCGATCACATATGTGCTTTTCTCCAAATTGTTGGTAATTTTAATTTTAATTAGCAGGTACCTTTTTTAATTTTTTTGCTTTTTCCTTTATTCATTTGAGCTTTTCTATAGAAAAAAAAAGGATTCTGAAACTGAACAGCAGTTTAGAACAACTTCCACTTGTTATAAATGTGAAGATAATAATTGCAACGAAAGTGACGATTAAATTTGAATAATTATACATTTTTCTTTGTTGTTTTTAGAATTTAGAATAGATCAACTAGAATCAATATTAAATAGTTTTCATCATGAAAAGTCAGTGTTAGAAGATATCTATACGCGCGAGCTCGCGTTAGAAAAAATCTATACGCGCGAGCTAGCGTGAGAAAGAATCTATAGGCGCGAGTTCTCACGTCGTTGGATAGTACGCGAGTTCTCCCGGGTTAACAAATTTTTGTGAAAACCGTTTGATCTTGTAAAGTTAGCTTGTTCCTGTATACCTACTTAATTATGGACGATTTCCTAATTATTTGAACTGATGAAACTTTCCCAACAACTTTTGTAGGTTGAGAAAGATACCACTAATTATTACAGTCATCTTGAACCCAACCCAGCCATCAAATTTCGGGTAACACAATTTTTGTGTCTAAATGCTCTCGCTTCGGCTACTATCGCTATGACTAAGATAATTATTGAGTAGTTATATCAATTACAGAAACTCTTATTCAGGCCACGTTTTAGGCTGCAGTCTACCAAGATAAATAATCTCGAGCATCAAGAGGTCCACCATTCGGACGGCGCTACTAGTTTCGTCAACAGCCCTATTTAGACGATGGACTGACATCTTGAGGGGCCGTCTACCACTGTTGATGCAATGTCAGCTGTCGACGTTAATTCAGTGAAAAAAATAATTTTTCCCATAATTATATAGATATGATAATTTCTGAAAACTATCACGAATTCAATGTTTTTCATTCTGAAATTTATTGCAAACAAATTAAGCTTTGTTCACTGAACTGATATTTTAGTTTATAACGAGATACACACTGCTCGTAAGATCGTTAAAATAGATAGAAATAGATTTATTTTACCTGTTAAAAGGTACAAACCCAATTCACAAAAGCAATCTGTACAGTGACAAGGAAAACGTAAATGTATAAATAAGGAACATAAGCACACACAATCATAAAAATCGAATAAGATTTAATTCTTCCTCAACGGTGTAGCAATTTCTTTCTATCATTTTTTTTTCAGTCTTGTTTTGAAAATTGTGATATTGGGCGTATTCTTTATAGAAATATCTAATTTGTTGAATAACTTTGGGACCGATGAGGTTTAGATGACTCTTATGGTAGAGAGAGGATCGGTGAGGGTTGGGTACCAGCAGGCCTCTAGTTCTAGTGGGGTATGGATGGTCTGACTGACTTAACGTAAGTAAACCTGTCTATATTTCTAAAAACATAAATGCACAGTTCATACATATACAGACCAGCAACTGTAAGAACTTTCAATTCTCAAAAAGCATTTCTGCAAGTCTGTCGCCATTTCAGCTGGGCAATAACTCTAAGTGAGTTCTTTTGTAGAATAAACACCCTTTCAGCAGAAGGACTAATACTCCAGGTTCCTTTCCTTAATAAAAACTTCATATTTGGGAAACGAAAAGAGTGGATACTCCATCAACTTCCATTTCATACTGATGCACAATGGCTCATTCACACGGCTGAAAGTCTGAATTATTTAATGCCATATAAATATGAAAGAATTAACAATTTAATTAATTAATTATACATTGAATTATACATTGAATGAATGGCGAAAGCGAATTCATCCTCAGATTGCTCTGTGCGCCTCCGAATTCTGTTTTACCTAATGATTTTTTTAGAGCATGAGCATTGAAATCATATAGCAGAACCTTGCTAATAATTGCAAACTTTCAATCAGAATGCAAAATATTCAAAACATAACATGAAAACAATTTTAAATACTTTCTGTTGAGATTTGTAAGTATATCATTCGTAAATATTTGATTCACTAAAAAAGGGTAAAAGAGTCTATCTGTAACAACAATCCACCGCCTAAATAATGCAATGGGCGTTGAAGCATTATGTTACTTGAGTTAGTTAGATAACATTAATTTCTATTGAGATATAAAATTTATGGTAGCTCGAACGACATATCTTGGGGTCTCGAGATAATTTTTTTTGTAAATTCAGTACCAGAAAAAACAAAATATACAAGTACCAATTTTTGAAACTAGTTTTCAATAATTACATTTTTGGATAGGTTTTTGGGTGATTTGACTGATTTGGCTCACTGTGTGACGCCCGAAATTTCTCATAGAAAACTTGTCGGATTCTGTACCCCATCTATTTTTTCATTTTAGAAAGTGAAATCAATTTTTCAAATGGGTAATCGGTCTTAAGGCTACCTTAGATTTTTGCAGTTCTTTGCAAAGTATTACAAATATCACGACAGGACTGAAAACTTTGAAAAGACACTATAAAATTATGTGAATTTTAACTGAAGCATATATGAGCTAATATATAGTTTTGCCATCGATTGATTGAGAATTATGGGTTTGCTGTTGGGATATACAAAGTGAAAGCAGGCACTTTTTGATTTGCTGGATTGTCTAGGTGAGAGTTAACAAGTCAAAGAATTTCTCATTTGAATATACTGACCATATTTACCTTTTTCATTGCTACATTTGCATTATTGATATCATCAATAATATCCATACAATTAAATGATTTTTCAACTAGGAATAAAAACAGTTTTTGTTGAATATGGGCACGCTTTACAAAATATTTGTTGCTTTCATTTGCAAAAGCTCCTCAGAATCTATAGGATCTACTAAGACAATTGCTTCATCATCTGGTGGAAGTGTAAAAAAATAATGTTTCCCGCAAATCGCTAGGAAACTTCAACATTCCAGACGAAATTTCTTAAAGGCAAGACTTCCTCATTGTAGGGAAATGAACACCATTTTACTTTGTGGGGAGCTAAATTCTTTCCGTATCGAATTCAATGATGATGTGGGTTTCAGTTTTGATAGGCTTCAACATACTTTCCAGTCGATATACTGATCATATTCTAGATCCCATTAGAGAAGTTGAAAGAATTTCTAAAGACATAATTGAGAATGGCACAAGTCCATATTGTGGCATGTGAAACATATACAGATTATGATAATGATGTTAGTGGACAAATTAATATTGGTTATGAACTATGCCATTTCCTCTCAAGTCATATAAAAAGTAATTGCAGGGGTTTGCATTACCCAACGAAAAAGGGATTGAAAATTAGAATAGTCATTTGCAGAGGACAAATCTGATGAAAAAGTACAGTGGTGATATATTGTCAAAATTTGTTTTTTTCAAAAGGCAAATGCCAACCTAAAGAGAACTTTGCAACTGGCAAAAGCCTTGTGATTTTGAAAATTTGTCATCTGTCACTATTATTATTGCCATGAAGTGTATAATATATATAAATATTCATTTTATTTGCTACTGAATCCACCTAGTATGTTTTGTAATGAAACTATTTTTTTTTTAATTTTCGATATTTTTGCCTCGCAATGCAAATTTTGAGAGCGTTCGTAATATAATACATATAATGTACTTTGTAGTGCTTTGACTAGTGTTAACTGAAAATCATTGACATCATATAATTCATAGTCAAAACCTATATGGCACGAGATAATGCGTATGGGCACAATCATATGGTACAAAGTGGTAAGTTTAGATGTTTTGGATTGGTACAATTTGATAAAATGTCCTGGCAACACTACTCAACCAGATCTGGAGTCTCAGGAATGGAAATTACGTTTGAGAACACTATATAGTAATAATTGAATTTATGAATGTCAAGTTTGACAATTCAACCTTAATACGTTTCCACAGTAACCCAAGTAATTTCGTTATGAATTTCAAAGCACCATTCATTTGTGAATGAAATTATTCACGATTTTTCAAAATGAATGAATACCTATCTGTCCACTTTTAAACAATTTGCGAAAATATGTGTACAAAAAATGTAGTTACATTTCTTCACCTGATTTACAGCGGGTCTGATGCCAAAATCATTTTTTAAGAGTTCTTTCAAATGCCGAACTGTGTAATTTGAAACACCAATATTTCTCACTAAACCGCTCTTCGCAGCTTCCACCATTTGCTTCCAACTCTTACTCCTCATAGTAGCATTTTGTCCAGGTTTTCCATAAGTGCCTGGCCAGTGTATCAAATAAAGATCAATGTATTCTGAATCTAATTTTTGTAATGAGGATTTTATTGCCTCATCGGCTTTACCATGATCATCTGGATCTGAAAGTGCAGTTATCCAGATTAAATCATATTGATCACGAAGCTGTTTAACCCTTACACAGTTTTGTGGTGATGAAAATATCTTTTCGCGATAAATTGTGTTTTGGTAAGAGTTTCTTCAGTGCCTGTCCAATATCCTTTTCATTACCATACATTGCTGCTGTATCTGAAAAATGACTGATAAACGACTGGAGACGTGAATGAATTGTTACTACCAAATAAGCGGTATCCTGCTTCTAAAGCTAGATCGAGAATTTCCAAAGTAGCATCTTTACCACTGACAAGCCAAGTCCCAACTTGAAAAAAATTCTGATACTTAGTGAGATGCCACCATAAAGAAATATTACTCACATCCAACGAGAGGCATTAGATCTCCACTGGGTAGTTTAACTCTTTTGGTTTTCATTGTGAATTGTTATTTCCCGAAAAATCAACAACACTTGAATTTTTTGAAAGGACTGCTGATTGCTCAGTTCAAACCCAAGAATACTGAATAATTTAAGGTAAATACATGCAAGCCAACTTGTATTTAATTTATGAATTTATGATTGAACTTAGTAACCCAAGAAGTCCTATGATCCATATCAAATGAAGCATTCATGCATTATATTTTATACTTATAAACCACCTTATTATAAACTTATCAACTTTTTATCAGTCGCAAATATCTTCGCTATTCAAATTTAGGAGCTGTTGCATGACTGCACTTTTTTTCTGATATAACTTGCTAGATAAGTTAAATACAAGTTAAGTTGGCTTGCAAGAATTGGTGATGTTAATATTCGAATTAAAAATAATCGATAATCGGATTATTGAAATAATCTCTAATCCGATTGTTTTGGGAGAATTCGAATGAAAAATAACCTTATCTTATAGGCGAAAATCGTCAACCGATAGATGGCGTTGCTAAATCCAAGATGGCTTCACTTTACGGTGAACAACAAATTTTGCCCATTTGAAGTAATGGTACTATTAGTTCATGTTTTGCATTATTGAGGCCTTGTTGAGTGTAAATTACTGTTTAAACGTCTTAAGTTGCTTTGTGTGCTGAGGTAGTTACATGTTTGGCTAGTATTACAGCCTTATTTTACTCGTGAGTGTTATAACTTGAACTACTTCACCAACCTACATTCCAGATCAAAATAACTTATAGAATTGGAGCTACGTAATATTCTGGATTACGTGGAAAGCAGAACTAGAACGTTGAAAGAGGGTGAAGCTGTGTTCAAAGCAGGACATATCATTGCATGTGGAGTGGAAGAAAGTAACCATAAAAATAAGGAGCTTATGTTTGCGAACATTAGCTTTAGTAGAGCATCCACATGAAATCAATATATTGCTGGCTGATAAGGGATGGAAATGCCAATGTTCCTACAAAGCGGGTTTATCTGGGCTCTGCAAACATATTGCAACCCTTATATCATTTTGTTAAGTAGGTAATGTCATTTCGTAAATATATAGAAGTAGTTGATTTTCAAGAAATTTTTGCATGTAATTAGCTTTTTGTGATGAATAAGGATCAATATATCAGATTTATCAAAACATGTCACCGAATAGTGTTTCAACTAATGTTTTATTTTTACTATTCAAATAAATCATGAGAAAAACCTGATTTTTGTTTTGCTACAAAACTTTTTCTGTACTTTTGCATTGTATAATTCAGTACTGAGTATGAAAAGCTGAAGAAATAGGTTGGTTACTCCACTTCTAAGGTGGAGATCAACAACCTTAACGCTGAACTGATTTCACTCAACTATAACTATTCAATTCTTTAACAAGGTTATCATTTCCAGAAGAAAATTGATAATATCAAGTGTTAGTAACTGATCTCACACCAAAGGTTCAAATCTCACCAAACATGAATGAATCATGCTTTTAAAAAAATGTGTCTAACCAAGGAGATACAATTGGCAGTTATGCTACTGACTAATTGGGGGATAGTGTGAAAGGATAAAAAACAGAGTACAAAGCTATGATTTATTTACATAATTGTAATCATACTTTGCTTTAACTATATATTAATAAATATTATATTATAGTCTTGAAAATGGCTTCAAAGTGGGAACTGAAACGTCCACTAAACTTTATTTTCAGACGCTCTAGAAAGTGAAGGCTACTTACAAACATATTTTTAGTTATTGGTTTACTAATTTTCAATATATTTTTCTTCCTGAGACAAAGCTTTTTGTCGTTAATGGGGAATTTATGTAGTGAAATAGTACTAGTATTATAATTATATAATGAGCACAGTGACACCGAGCACATTTTTCTCGATTTTGTAGGAATACTTCAATGAATTCGCTGCATTTTGGATTGTAAACCATAACAACACTTCATAATTATTTCACTCTTCGCACTTCTGAACTGTATTAAGTTATAAATATTTCCAAAATAATAATTTCAAATCCAACACTCATAAGGCTCCATAGAAATAATAATTGTTGTTCACCGTCCGGTTAGTTCAAAAAAAATATATAGATGGCGATCCCTTCGAAGTTTTAGCAAATTATTTTCTTTTTCTTCTTCTTGTTTTTTTCATTGGGGTTGCTTCCCTTAGGGCGCATATAAAGGTGTATTTTCATGGCCCTTATAACTACTGCAAGTACAGTAGCTTTTGACAGATTTTACTGCTCGAGCAGTGACCTTCAGAAGTTAAAATTTTTCAACTTCAAAGCAGCAGAGCGAATAAGCGAATGATATTTCGTTAATTTAGAATTTAGTAGCCATTTTGAATATCTATAAGGTCGATTGTGCATAGGCTCTTGGATTTCTTTAAAATTAGTAGAACTTTTGCCGTTTTATTCAAATTTGTTGTTTCAATTAGTTTTTAGATTCTACATAGTTTTGAATATTGTTCAGATTTGTTTTATTTAGAGGGTAGGTATTTCAATTTGAAGTGTGGATACTATTTTCTTTGGTGAGGGTAAGCTCACCAAAAATGTAATTCGGAACAAAAATTCTAAGATTACTACCTTTTATAGGATCAGGATGTTATTATTTCTTATTGAACAAAATATTGTTTTGTTATGAATAAAATAAATCTTATACAATTTCATTTAAACGAGAACACTTGAGCTTGGGAGGTAGTACTTCAAGGTACTATAAAAACATCGCTATGGATTGAATAGCGATTTAGTCTAGTAATGAAATAGAACTGAGATGAACAATTCAGTTCTCCCTATTCTACTTATTTAATTATGTCGATTTTCCATATCATTATTTTCAGGTCTATTATCTGGTGAATCTTTTGAATAACTATCAATATTGAATATTGCAATGCTTATTGAAAATAATCGACAACTGTTATAGAAGAATATAAATATTCTTCGAGTAACATTATCTATTGAAAAATTTTGATTTGCACCAAAATTGCATTATTGGTCTTATTCTCGAATATTTTTCAATAATCTAATGATATTCAAGAACCAATAGGCCACCGCAGAATAGACCTGATTGGGAATCTACTAATCGGCTCTCAGCCAAACAATGTAATTAGGTTTTTGGTATAGTTTCTGTAAATCATAATCAAATACCAATAAATATAAATAGAATAAATGACAAATGACATGAAAATCACAGATTCCACTCCTTTCAACCCCTTTTCATGGAGCAGTCAAATTTTTACTGCATTTGCAGCAAAATCTCTACGGAGCATGCGCACTTGCATTTTACTGCACTTGCAGTAAGAATTCTACTGCTCCATGAAAAGGATCCTTAAGACCAATCCCCAACTATTTCATAACAGATGTTATGCAATATTCGCTTCGTCCTGAGAGTGAGACGTAGTGTGTCTTGTGTCTTGCTCAAATCAAACTACGTCTGTGTGTTGTTGATAGACACTTAAAGTCAGCTTAAAGTGGATTCAGACAGATCCGACGTCCGAATCGTACTCGAATCATCCGACAAAATGGGCGATTCACATAGACCCGATTGTTACGAAATTCCGAAATTGATTGTTCTGTGTGATCACGAAACATGATATACGCAAAATTCCATTGGCGAAGTTTCGCCTTTCGCCATTACAAATAACAATAACCTAATATGTTTATTGTTGATTATTTTTTTTTCAACGATCTAGTGAGATTGTAGCAAGGGCATGGCCTAGCTCTTCAGGTTGACTGACAGTCATTCGATATCTGAAGTTAAGCAACGCCGAGCGCGGTTAGTACTTGGATGGGTGACCATGCAGGGAAATACCGTGTCGAAAGCCCGTACGGCTGCAGCGAAATAGCATATCATAGCTCGCAGACAATATATCAATGAGCACAAGATATATTGAGGATATGCCATCCTTCGGAGGGGACGTAAAGCCGCCGGTCCCGAGTCCATGGATGTTGGGCTCGTTAAAGATCCCTACCAGAGGATTCGGCAAAATATCCGGTTGGGGGAAGTGTGCTCACCGGCGTCGGTGATTGGCCTTGGTAGCGGAAATAGGCTGACGTTAAATAAAGAAATAGAAGAAGAAGAAGAAGAGATTGTAGCAAATGTGCTTCATCTGATAATATGCATCCTTTTAAGGAAACAAAATTGTCTTTCGGCCAGGTACAGTAAACAAAAATGTCGAGTGTTTCGTATTTAACCATAGTGCCTCTTCAGGGTGAAATGAATTGATAAGTAAAGATTATTTCCTATATTTGAAGTAAACTGAGCCATAAGATCTTTACGTAGTCAAAAGAGAAGAGGTGCAAAATATCATAATGAAGCTATTCATCAGTTAAATCATATGTCCTTAACTAGTACTCCGACAACGAAGATTGGCTTGACGGAAGAGTGAAAATTTGCAATGGTAGTGATGAATTAACAATTTTTTGTGTAAACAAGTGGTATCAGATAAGATACCAAGGGCACAGTGAAAATGTTTTCATTGGAGGTCGACAAGTTCAATACTTGACCAAGATAATTCAACGACTTGATATGACCAAGGTGCTCACAATGATTTATCGTTCATTTTGAATACAGATGAGTGTTGAGGTGTGTATCTTTTGCATTAGAAGGGAATACCTATTTCGCAAATAGTATTTAGAAGGGTGATTATATCCAATAAGGAGATAGTACGAGAACATTCCGACTACTGTATAGGAATGTACTGGAAATTTCGAGGATTGCAGTAATTTCTTCTGTGAAGAATCCTGCGCTAACACCTGTTGGATGTAATTCAATGCCCTTCGTGGTATTAGCCAGGGGAGTAGTTGTTTTCTGATAGGTGTTAGTCCGTCAACCTACAGCGTAGGTGAGTTGAGGCTGGCCTGAACAAATTGTTCGTTTAGAATATTATAAATGGAAATTCCGTCCAACTATCAGTGTTTGCAATATGGAATGTTATCAGGAGTGGCAATACATATTATTGAAATAAAGTTTTACAATTATTAGACCAAGCCGATTTCGATATTGAATTGTTCTATGTTGATCATTGAATGACAAAATGGTTAAGGCTTTCGCGGCCGAGGTTTTCCGTATTACTACTTTTCTTCGGGTTTGAAGGCCGTCGTTCTTTGGAATTTCTTCCTGACGTTTCGCTAGCGCAAGTGGCTAGCTTCTTCAGAGGCTCACTCATCTTGACTATTATTCCGATGACTCAGTCATCGGAATAATAATAAGAGGAAGATATACCATTCACTGGATTCAGTACATTCCAAGGACACTAAGACAACTTGGAGATGTCGTTTGGATTGGTGAATGCGCCATAAACTTTCCAAAGATTTATGAATATTACATTGGTAGGATATACCGGAGAACTGTGTATGGTTTACTCGGATGATATAATTATATTTAACGCAGATGGATCTGAAGAGCATATATCTAGACTCAGAAAGGTTTTTGAACGACTACGAAAAGCGGATGTGGAGTTGAAGCCGAAAACTTTTTGCTCAAGTAAGTGAAATATATGGGATATATTATAACCCAAGCGGAAGTACTATCCGATCCCGAGAAAATCGAAGCGATTCACAAATTCCAGTAGGTACCAAAAAACGTGAAGGGAATGAGATAATTCCTGACAATGATAAACCGATACAGAAGATTTATACCTAATGCGGGAGAAATAATGACTCCGTTGACCAACCTCACCAGGAATTAAACGAAATTTGAAATCCTCACCGAAGTATTACAGGCTATGGAAAAGCTCAAGAAACAGTTACGTCGGAAATGATACTCATATTTCCCGATTTCTCTCAACCGCTTATAGTTGCAGCAGATGCACCAGGATCAGCGATACTTAGTCAAATGAGAGATGGATATGAAAGGCCCGTAGCATATGCCAGTCGAACTTCGAAGAAAGTGGAACTAAATTATTCCACAGAACAGGAATTATTAGGGGTGATATTTCAGTTCGAACAATCAGATGTTATTTGTATGGAAACAAATTTACCATCATATCGGACCATAGGCCATTTAAATGGCTACTCACGTCAAAGGACCCTGGGTCTAGATTGGCCAGATGGGCCCTCACTTTAGTTAAACCCGATTTCATCATCATTCACCGAAAAGGAAAATACTATAAGGAAATGCAGACGCATTGAGCGGAATGTACGATAAAGGCGATCATAATATCGACATCGAGTTTGAGGAATACGAGGAACATAAGAAACCACATCAGTTGTCGACGATGAAGAACTTGACATTGAAAAAAGGAAACTTGTTCTCAGCACCTGAAAAGTGGGCCTTGGCTCACTGGGTATCAACAGATTTTGCGATGGGAGCCGGAATCGCATGTCAGTTCAAGGAAATTTACGGGTCTGTCAATACATTAATTCAACAAAGAAAAGAAGTTTGAGAAGAAGCCAAGCTACGACTCCCTGAGCAAAATCTCTAATATCTTATAACCAAAGACAAGTATCGGGAAAAACCCATTATGGAATGCCTTGCGACAATTGAAAGATTGCTGCGAGAAGAATAATGATAACTGTTTGGCTATGCGGATGCGATTTAGATGAGCTGGTTTGGATCAAAGTTCAGGAGATGATTGAATATTGGTTTCATTACACTAAGATCGAAATGAGCATATACCAAACAACGGAACAAGTGGCGGCCGTAAGTGTTGTAAAGGAGGACGAAGCACAGCTGGAACCGGAATGGGACCAAGAGGTGCTAAAGAAGGTCCAAAATAGGGACGAGTACTGTCAAGAGGTACTGATAAGCAACAACCATTAGAGGAGGAAAATTCCCCGTACTACGTTGCCTCATATGGGTTGATTTTCCCAATTCTGAAGGGATGCTGACAAACATAGCCATACCCTGAAAATTCGTAAGGACGGTACTTGAAGATTTCCACGACTCACCACTAGCCGCACACCCAGGTCAACAGAAATCTTCGAAGAAGATTTTATTGACCGAACTTGAAAATGGATGTAAATAACTACTGCACCAGTTGTGACTTGTGCAAGAGAAGAAAGACGACTCCGCGGAAGAAGGTTCCATCGCAACATTTCACCTCGACTTCAGAACCCTGGGAGTTAACATCGATGGACATAGTAGACTCACTGGTAAAGTCCAATCGAGGAAACCATCACTTACTGACGTTCCAGGACTATTTCACCAAGTATGTGGAAGTAATACCTATCTCGGATAAAAAGGCCGATACCGTAGCGAGGG
Organism: Zygogramma bicolorata; assembly: GCA_032362365.1. NCBI lineage: Eukaryota > Metazoa > Arthropoda > Insecta > Coleoptera > Chrysomelidae > Zygogramma > Zygogramma bicolorata. Next base: position 60,421 of record JAVJAQ010005643.1, read on the forward strand.
CGTTCGTGGAAAATACATTTACACGACAAGGAATACCGAAGAGATTTCTCATTGACTGTGGATTAAACTTTATGTCTGCAACGTTCAAGGAAACAAACCCGCCCTGCGGGAGGGGGGGGGCGTAGAATACTTACATAGAATAAATATTCCTCCTCTTTTCGCAATAATGGCTGTTACTCCCTACGCTAGACTCATAGGACACTGCTCTTATCCGTCTACTCATGGCATCCACTTCTCTATTGGATACCACCTCGTAATGTATCATGAAGCTCATGAAGATATTGATAACACAAGTGCTTGGTTTCAGAAAAATAATCTTATCCCAAATGATACAAAATCGGTCTTTATACGTTTCTGTCTGTCTTTAAAAATCATAGACCATAGTTAACTCATGAAAACAGAAAACAACAAGTCTTGGAAACAAGTACAATCAACAAAATTTCTCGGAATACGCATATCGGGAAACTGTACATGGAAATTACTAATTGACGGAATATGTAAAAAAATGCCCCTATGTGTTACTATGTATATCACCTACGTAGTACAGTGGATAGGTCTGTCCTACTGCCCGAATACAGTCCATTTTATCATATGGAATATTCGCTTGGGGATGCTCAAATGACTGCCAGAGAGTTTCTGTGTTTCAAAAAAGGGCCATTCGATGTACTGTAAGTATCAACAAGAGAACTAGTTGCAAGCAATTATTCAAAGAGTTGGGTATTCTTCCGTAACGTCTATTTATATTTATCAATTACTATTATATATAAAATTAAATATCTACTCTTTCAAGGCGCTTACTCACAGAAACAATTGCTCTAGGAATCACCTTCTTGAAATTCTTTCTCGTAGACGTTCAAAGACAGATTGCAGATTGCAGTCCTAAACTAATGGGAATTAAAGTGTACAACAAACTGTCGGAAGGTATCAAGTAACTCCCAATTGGGAATTTCAAAAGTTCAATTAAAAAACTATTGCCTACTTAAGCCTTTTATAATATGGATGTATATTTCTCTGCGTGTCTCAACGCAAATGAATTTTGATATCTCTATATATAAATATTTGTAATCATTGTTGTTTAGACTATTTCAACTGTTGTTGTCAAACCATTTGATTATTTTTGTATTTTTTTTAATGTCATACGCTAAATGTTGACTCTATTTTAAGATTTTTTTTAACATTTTCTTTTCAACTGTTTTGACTCGTTCTATTTCATACTTCGTATGATCCTCTGAGAACCAATAAATACTTGACTTGATTTGACTATTCGAAGACCCCACAACAGGTTAGCAGAAAGGAAGAGGATTAGTTTAGTAAGGACCACTTCCCATCACGACAGCTATTTCATGGTAAAATAATGATGGATTTCTCCTTTTCCTCATTTCCACACTAGTCCCGTGAATTGGTTTTGCAATATAAAAATCAATCAAATCAAGTAATACATAATCGTGTTGAGGATATATTTGTTTTTCTTTCTCTTTTGAATGAAAGATCAATAACAGTTAAACAGTTTCTGTTTTGTTTTGCTTATTCCAATTCTCACATTCATCTTACCAGATAATATAAATGCAATTTTTCCCCTCTCATAATGATAATAATTTTTTCCTTACTACAGAATCGTTCATAAATTGTGAAAGGAAAATATACGGTAAATTGATGATAATAATAAATAATATTCGATTAGTGGTCTCGGTAGTGTAGTGGTTAGCATATTTGCCTATCAAGCGGAAGGCCGGGGTTCGAATCCTCGCCGGGCCACCGTGCTGGGTAATCGCACGTTAAAAGGTAAGGCCTCGTTGATCCATTGCTCGCACAAGTTTCGACTTCTGAGGGTTGACGTTCGTCAGCTGGTTAACGGAAACGAACAATTTTAGAACAATTAGTCACTAGGGTCTATCAAAGAAAAACGTATTTTGATTGAAGTTTCCTTGAGAATGGTTGATATTAAAAATCAATCACACAAATAAACATAATTTTTTTTGTTAGTCGTTGGAAGTCGGAGGAAATATCGACTCCCATATGGTTGAACTGATAATGATGGAATTTTCAAATTTTCTCCCACATTACCATCGAGAGCTCACTTCGAAAGAGCTACCAACCGAGATGTTACCAAGAAGGTAGCACCTGAAGAAGCATATGGTAGAAGGGCATTGTACCGGCAGGAACAGGTACCGGGGTATGAACAATTAGGGGATAAACAAAAAGGGAGCCCCTCCGTATCTCGAAGTTATTTGGTATCGCATCCCGCGGGGACGCACCGGAACGTCGTTGTTGATGACCATGTCCCACTGAAAACGTAAATCGTTATTAAGCTGGTTCCCGGAAGGAGAAAAATCTTATATCAAGATTATAAGCTGAAAAGGAAGGAAACTGCACCATTAAGCTCGGCAAAGTCTTCCTAAGGATAAATTGGTCAGGTGGTCATATATAGGTACCACTAGGGAAAAAGATTCGTGCCTGGTTAGCAGAGTTCACTTTGTTTTGTTGGAAAAAAATGAACTAAGTTGGGATGGATTTATAACGAAGGGGTTAATTAATTTTACACAAGCCGTGTGAGGGCTTTATTCCACTCGTACTCATGTATATAGCTGAAGAAAGTTGGTGGAGGAAATAACTGTTTCGTACATGAATGTTCAGAGAACGTTATATTATTCTGGCTGTATCCAGGTGTATATAACAAGGAATTTTACATGTACGGATTTTCAGGACTAATTGATAGGTTGAAATATAGTTGATTTATTACGTAAGGTGCCTTCGCCAAAGAAATATATATAGGGAAACGAAAACTCTGAAATGAAATTAGTAAACTCGAAGAAGAGGCGCCATTATTATTGTTGGAATTGTAAAAAAATTTAAATCAACGATAGGGAAAATAGTTGACATTGTCGATGAAGCGACATAAAAAAAATAAAATGATCTCTGATTTTATTTCCTTTTGTTATAATTTGTATTGTATGTACGCCATGAATTCAAAATAATATAAAGAAAAAATTATAGCCCTTGAGGCAATTATTACAGAAGACCAGATCTGCCGCAGCTTCTGCCTACTCTTACTATGGAGTGTCTATTACTGTATCTACAAATGATGAAGAATGAATATTGTCGTCTTTTGACATGAATCAGTGCACATTTGACATTCCCGAATTCCATTATCATTATTATTATCATTGTCGACTGAACCAACCTAGTCAAGTCCGTAGTCCCTACTGCTCCGACAAACGGCAAACGCGCTAGTAAAATTATCCAATGACTACTCTCCGCACCACAGAATAAGTGATCTATGGCTCCTGGAATCGTGGGTCCTGAGTAAATGCAACGAACCGATACTTCTTCTGAATCTAGATATTAAATGGACTATGGGGAATATTTTCCAGTGTACATTTAATTTACTTTTTAGTTATTGCTAGTCTCAATAGAGTTCAATATTGCATTGGAAATGCTGATTTTATTCCGAACCGAATGTTCAATGTACCCTTTTGTCACTGAATTGGATTTTTAAATGATTAAAAATCTGTATCGTGATGAAGAGTCTGTATCATAATGAGCTCATCATTACAATACAGATAAATTCAATCCATTTCATAATGTATCTCAGTTTGAAACATTATGGGCATATTAGGGTATTATTATAGTTCGTGTGTAGAAAAATATTATTATTATGAATTGAAGGGGATCAAATGTTCCATTTCTATTTTTTCGTTTCGTTTTTATTATAAATAGGTATAAAAATTACAATGGCAGTGCTAGATGTTCATTTTTTCATGAAATACAAAATACTGATTCCTTATAGTAACCTTAGATTTACATATGCACAAATTCTTAAATTATCAGTCACAACCTCTTACAAACAAATTTTATTGTAGAAAGCACATTTCTTCATTCGATCATATTTAACGAGGAGTTCGTCCACTTGTTCTGTTTTTTTTTCAATTCTGTTCAGCTTGTTTTTGAAAAGATACATATCTTTTCTGTAGTTTTCCTGAAACAGTAAACGATGAAACAATAATCATGATCACTTTCGTGATATAAAGAATAAATATAAACTATCAAATGGAAAATTGTTAACCGGAACTATAATATTCATCTGAATTATTCCATTCAGCGCCTATTGTGGAATCACTTCATTCGAAAAGAAAGAAATATTCGATTTTCTGTTGTGATTATTTTCCAAACTTGATTCAAATTTCGAAAATATTATTTCTGACGATGATCATCAAAAAAACGTTTTGTACCAAGTTGGTCAATCGCTTAAGGAATAATCTCGACCGAAATTCCCAAGAAGCCTCAGAAATTTTAATAATTGTATTTTAATGTATCATGATGAATTCGATCTGGGCTTGGAGCGAATTTAAGGTTTTAATATGGACCTTTGAGTTCAGAATGAGTTCAAGGAGTGATATTTAGTGCAAAAAGAGTGTGGAACCTACATAAAATAGTGGCATGTAAATGGGTAATAAGAAAACTAGTATTATAAAAATGGAAGATAGGAAGGAGTGATAATCAATGAGGAAGTCGAGAACAAGTTCATGATACTGATATTTGAAGTGGGTCTATCAGAGTCAACTCAGGTGCAAACACTTACATTTCAAGAAAAACCTGCAAAAATACGATACGCACATGCAACGATAGATGAAATACAAAAAGAGGAACTCCATTGAACACATCCAAGACCTTCAATGAAGTCCAGAGGACATCCAAGAATCTGTAGTATTGACACCAGTCATGAATGCACTATTAAGGTAGGTAGGGCCTGTGCGAGCAAGGGAAAACTAACATTCTTGAGTGCCATAGCATTATTATTGGTAGTGCATCTGCCATTTCAACGCTAAGAATGCCTGAAAAATCTACAATACCTCCGAGAAGGTTGGTGTATCAAATGCACAGACCAAACGTACCAGGTTATATGAGTATCGTGTATTGTGGCAGCCCAACGTCATCGAGATTGGGTCAGAAAATATTTTGGACGGGGTTAAATTCAAACTTTTCTTTAAATGAAGATTCACACGAAAGGGAAGCCCGGTAATGTTCAAAGAACACCGCGTGAATCAAGGGACAGGAGATTTTAAGCCTCAAGAAAAACCTCTTTTGGCAAGGAGTTCCAAAGCTCAGCTGTTCTTTTGATAAAAGATTCCTTAGCAAGAGAGGTTCGACAGGTTTCCAAATTCACAACAAAGAGGTGGGAATCCTGAACTCGTCGAGTCATCCGTGTAGATATTGCCAAGGGTGGAACGATAGATTACAATTCGGAAAAGCATCGACCGTGAAAGTATCTCTAGAAGAGAGTCAAGTCTCCGACCCTTCTACGATGTTCCAATGAAGTGAGCGAGTCTGTGAGCGAAAAATCACCAACAAGACGAATTGCTTTTCTCTGAATAGAATCAAGAAGCCTCAATGCATGTTTTGGTGCCGAACTCCACACATGAGAACTTATTCCATGACAGGTCGTATCTGAGCCTTTTAGATCATTAGAAGCTGACGAGAAGTGAAGTATCTATTCTTTCTTTCTTTCTAGGAAGCACTTTTAGCGATCGATCTCACATGGTTTTTCCATGAGAGATCATCGAGATACTTGTCGAGATACTTGATTTTGTAGGAATAGTCAGTCCTGACATCTGAATATTAGACGATGACAGATCGGCTTTTTTTGAGAAGAGACATGTCTGGGTTTTCGTAGCATTAAATTCCACCAAGTTCCTGTTACCCCATTCTATTATTTTTAAGTCGTCGTTAATTTTATTGACGTGAATGTTTCTTTGAATTTTTGTTTCTCTAGCTGGTATGGGGACTCTGGAAGAGAAACTGGTATGAAGAGTACTGTTGTTTGCAAAACTATATATTGAACAAAATGTCTGTCGGGCAAATCATTGGTATGAAGCAAAAACAAAGTGGGGCCAGAACTGAACCTTGTGGAACACCTGCATTTATTGGGAGAATATCAGATGATACTCCATCAACAACCACATACGGAGACCTATCAGACAATATTATAATATGGCGAACCATAAGACGGCAGTTTAGAAAGGAGACCCCTATGCCAAACACAATTAAACGCTTTTGAAATATCGAGTGCATTTGCTATCGTTCGAATTTCTCGATTGAATGCTGCCAAATATGAGAAACCCAAGCCAATAAGTCACTGGTTGATCTTTTATGGCGAAATCCATATTGTCGATCATTAATCATTCCCGATTTCTCTAGATATTTGATGAACTTCATGTTGATTGCTTTTTCCATGACTTTGGAAATGATAGTAAGCAATGCTGACCAACAGACTGAAGTTTACGAAGTTCCCTCATTAGGAGTATAGATCAAGCTGCAAGGCTTGTCGAATATAAGAAGAGACCTGTGGAGCTCAGCCATGCTTTCTCTTATGTGGAGGCTAGTGAATGTGCCAGGCTTTTTTACGCCAAGTCTTAGTTTTTTCTGAGCCCAGTTATCTCTGGCATAACATGGTAATTCTAGTACAGTAATCACAGGTCTACTGAATATAATTCAGCAGAGACGTTTACGTCTGTTAATTTGAGCATCTCGCATGCCTGCATTTTCACATATTGCTATGAAAACATACTCATTTTTGGTATTTTTTCTACTCGAAAATAATTAAAGCTATGACATTAATGAATGAAAATATCACTGATTTGGAATCTGTAACGAAGGCAACCATATTTGTGTTATCATACCGTTGAGTAGCATTATTATTATTTATATTGAAGCGTTATAATTTGATATTTTTAATACTTATCCTTGTTTCTGGTGAAATAAATCATGAAACGTAATAAATTTTTGAATGTTATTTTAGGAGGTGGATAAGAATTGAAATCAATTTTTTTTTGGCTTTTCACCCCTGAAAATGAAAGCTTTGAATTCTAATAACAGGTATATATGCTCCGATACTTAACGGCGATATTGAGGGAAATAAAAATTGACTGACTACTTTATCAGCTGAGTATCGTGTTCTTGAGAATTGTGATACTGAATTTAGGGAAAATGTGGAAAATATTTCATACTTTCCCTTGGCGATGTTTCGGAAACTACTTAGCTTCCTTTTTCAGGCCCTTTGGAATATTCTTTTAGAGATACTAGTTTTATGTGCTTTTTTGAAGAGTTTCTTGTCTGATAGGTCTCTATACGAAGTTGTTGATGAAGTATCGTCTGAGATTCTTCCAATAAATGCGAGTGTTCCACATTATATGGAGACTTTTTCAGAGTACACATATCAGTTCGAGAAACAAGAATACAGAGAAGAATTAGCGTCACTAGAATCAACGATGATTCGGCGAGAATAATAGAATGAGGTAACATTAACTTGGTGGAATTTAATGCTGGGGAAACCCAGACATGTCTCTTCTCAAAGAAAGCCGATTTATCGTCATCCAATATTCAGATGTCAGGAGTAACTTTTCCTAAAAAGTCAAGTATCTCGATGCTAGGAAATACGATCAGTAATAATCTCTCATAGGTAAACCATGTGAGATCGATTGCTAAAGGTGCTTCCCAGAAGCTTGGATTTCTATTTCGCGCGAAGAAATACTTCACTTCTCGTTAGCCTGTGATGATCTACAAGGCACATGTACGACCTGTTTTGGAATATAGTTCACATGTGTGGGGCACGGCACCCGAACATTCATTGCAACTTCTTGATTCTATTCAGAAAAAAGCAATCCGTCTTGGTGATTTTTCGCTCACGGACTCGCTCACTTAGCCAGAACATCGTAGAAGGGTCGGAGACTTATCTCTCTTCTATAGATACTGCCACGGTCGGTGCTCTTCTGAATTGTCGTCAATCATTCCACCCTTGGCAGTATCAACACGAATGACCCGACGAGTGTAGAATTTCCACCCCTTTGTTGTGGGCTTGGAGACCTGTCGAACCTCTCTTGCTCAGGGATCTTTTTTCAATAGAACAGCTGAACTTTCGAACCCCTTACCGAGAGAGATTTTCTCTAAGGAATACAAACTTCAAAAACTCAGAGTGTCAATTCGTATCTCCTGTCCCTTGATTCACGCGATGTTATCGAATATCACAGGGTTTCCATTCCGTGTGAATCTGTATATAAAAAAATGATCTACCAAGTCAAACTTAAAAAGCAGAGTAGTTTCCGAAACGTCGCCAAGGGAAAGAATAAAATAATTTTTTACATTTTTTTTTAATGTAATCTTTGAATTCACAAAGATTACCATACGTAACTGAAAAAATTGTAAGTCAATTTTGCTTATATGTAATATTGTAGATACCTATCGGAGCAAATATAATCATATATTATGAGAATTGAAGCTCTTCCATAGTCAGGAGAGGAAAAACAAAAATGGATTTCAATAATTATGAAAAATATTCCCACTCGTGTTTGGAGACTGGCGTCAAATCGGATATTCCAAATGAACAATTTATTTAGGCTAGTCTCAACTTACTTCTGGTGAATGCACTTACACCTATCAGAAAACAATTACTTCCCTGGCTAATACCACGGAGGTCGTTGGATTATATACGACAGATGTAAGTGCAGGATTCTTCACCAATAAATACCTACATATGCTCTTGGCTATGCAACTGCCCAAATTAATTTCCAATTATTCGAAGAAATTGCTCATTTAGAATATATGAATTATATTCATTTCAGATTATATTTCGAATTTTTTGTTATACTAGGAAAAAGGAGAAAGTATAAATTGCAATAAAAAAATCACGAATCATCAAGATGAAGTACCAACTATTATTTAGAATACAGAAATTGATTTCATTGATTTTTTCTACTTTTAATAGTAGTATGAATTATTGAAACAGAAGTAGGTAGAGAGTTTTCTGATTTATTTGATTATTTCAAGTTTATTCTAGATCATGGGGGAATTAGATCAATATTCCGTTCATGAATATGTCACCAATTTTATTCTATGTTCAGATAGTTCTGGATCGCGCCTCAAGAATATTTCCAAAATTGGCAGCTCGAATGAAATCCCGAAATTATTCATGCTCTAGTACGATCATTAGTGGAAATGTCTCTTGATAAAATTCATTTGCATCTATGATATCAACTTCAGCTACTCCACTCTATATTCTTTCAAATATATCTCTGTAAATGAATGAGTACCTACCACATCATCTATTTTATTCTTCAAGCTGGTTATATCTTTTGTTAAGGAGCCCATATCTTTATATACATTATCGATATCATTCTTGGAGACATCGTTTTTATGAGTTTCGTCCATCATCTGAAAATAAATGAAATTATTTTATTATTCAGCAAAAGTGTAGTCATCTTCACTGTTTCAAGTTTCAGCAATCGTTTGTCTAGCATTTCGAACTCCAAATCTTTAGCTTCTAGGCCTCCTTCGCCATCATAACCTGAAAATAAAAAATCAAAGCAAAATATTGCACGCTCAACCTGATGATCGACATCATCAATCCAGTATATTTTCACTTATTGCCACCAGTTTTGTATGATCAGATTGTATGGTTTGGGGTATTCATTCGATAACTTCGAGAACAACCATTATGAAATCTTTACTTTGATATTTGCAAAGTAACGATTACAACTGACGCTTTTTGCATTATCAAAAGTAATGTACAGTTGAGTTGAAGAATTTTTCCTCGTGCGTCATCAATAAGTGCTTATGAAATGAGGAATTTGTAAACACAAAAATATGAAACGACGTGCTTACTTCTACCATTAACAGGAATGTATTATTGCATATCATTTGTATGTACTCGCTATCGAACGTTGAATACCAGCGGAATATTGACAGCAACTATTTGTGTAATATTAATAACTCCGAATCGCAGAAACTTTATGATGAATTCACTATCATAATAAATTGACAAACCATGACGTGACCCTCGTACAAGCTATAGTACAAACAAGATATGTCTCTGCTCAAAAGCGGTAATATTTTATTGACCTAACTAGTATAACATTTGGAAATGAAAAGAGAGATCGTTTACTTTCATAAAAAGTTACACCTAGTACTTTGCAATGTGCATTTCTCCAAAATGACGTCAATGTATTGGCTATTTCAACGAAAAGTATGTTTTTCCTATGTTTAATGAAAACAATTCCGCTATTCTCCAATCAATTTCAAATCTTTCTGTAACGGTACGCATCAACTGATAAAATGAAACTCGACAATTTTCTTCGTTCTCTTATTCAAGGAAAGTGAATACATTCCATCTTTTCCCCATTTTGGTATCTGGCCTGTACACACTTGAAAATTCACAACTCTTGTGATTGGTAGAGCTCGTTTCAATGATGATGACGCTTCTGACCGTTAGCAGTGGAAAATTCCTAGCTGGGGGAATACGAATATTTGTTGACTCCACTTCTCTAAGCGTACTCGTGCGGTTTCCAAAAACTCCTTCCTCAGTCCTTTTATCTTCACTAAGTGTACTGGGTTCAGCGCCTGCACTCGGGGCTTCTTCTGTTCATTCTACTGTTCATTATTCCACTTCAACATATTCCCCAAAGCAATAATTTCTGGGCACGTTAAAAGGTAAGGCCTCGTTGATCCATTGCTCGCACAAGTTTCGACTTCTGAGGGTTGACGTTCGTCAGCTGGTTAATAGAACGAACAACAACAACAATTTTAGGTCAACTTCTCACTTACTGAATGAAGTCGCTGAAATCAGAAAAACGGCCAGGCCTACGATAATTCTAATTTTTTGAATCACTGTATCCTTTTTGGCTTTTCTGATCTTTTGCAGTAATCCCAATATCATCTCTCAATATCACAAAAAGCCCAATTCATTTTTCTCCACAGTGAACATTCGTCTTTCCCACAAGTAAAACAATGACTATCAGACGTCACCATTTGAGATGAAAAAGTAATGCACGACCTCCATCAAAGCAGTGAACAGAAGAAAAATACATAAGCATTTCACCTCAGAACAAAGCAAATAGCGAAATTTCCTCGCATCAACATATTCGAAGATGTGAGTCGTTCCTTGTCTCCTCCTCACAATCTCTTTCCCACGTTCTTGATAGTTCATGGGGGCTAGCCGATAGGTGACTATCGTAAATAACCCTTTCACTCTCCTCCCAGAGTGTGCACCTGGTCACTACTTCTGATTCTTTACATATAGTTTCGTTATAATTCGAGATAACGTCACTGAAGAATACGACTACTGTTCTCGCTTATAAATCGCTTACAAACACTTAAAACTTCTTAGCTGTCTTGAATATCCAGCACTTTTACTAATACACTACGTGGGAGACTCGAAATGGGGCTGGAACATAGAGCAACTTTCAGATTCTCAATTGCTCGTTCACTATAGTTGGACCAGACGAATTTGACTCGGTCTTCTGTCAACTCATGAAGGGGTGCCGTAATATCAGCAGATCCTTCTACGAACCGACAGTACTAGCTCCTCTTCGTGTGTTTGTCTTTTGTTCTCGGCCACTCTCTCCTTGCCTGTATCTTCCTTTCGTCTGTTCGGATACACACTGATGGCCCAGAAAATCCACCTGTTACTGGAACAATGAGCATTCATAGAGTTTGTTTGAAGTTGGCATTCCTGAATCGTTAAAAGATCTCTCGCAAATTGTGCAGATGTTCTTCGAATGTCTTTCCCATAACCAAAACGTCGTCGAGGTATACAAGACAAGTCTTCTAATTTGGCCCACGCAGGACCAGCTCCATTTCAAATATTGCTGGAGCATTGTAATATCCAAACGGCATAACAGTACACTGGGAGAGTCCGCTTCCAGTCGTCTTCATCGGGTGGGCTTAGTCAGTATCAATCCTGTGTTTGACCAAGTTAGTTCTTCCTGCTGTTGTCGAATACAAGATGTCACTTTCACTCCAAGATTTCCAAGAACAAGAAGGGAAAAAAATAACCCGAAGAAGCTTTCGTGGAAATATTTCATTTAACGTTTTTAATTTGCAGGTGTTCTTCTTTTGGTCGAAATGACGATATTTTTTAAAAACTACCACAAATACCTAGTCAAAGCCTAACAAAATTGACTTCTCGACAGCTCATTAGATGACGAGTAAAAATGACATTTGTAGTCGACACTCACTTCTCGATATGAAACATGAAAATCGCAAATTTCATTTTGTTGATACGACAGCTGTCGAGTCGAGAGATGAGAATCCCGCTGCTGTTGAAATTCGTGACAGCTTTCAATTCCTCCCCTGATAAGTGTTCAACTGATTTGTCATAACACTCTCATAGGCTACCTTCATTCCTTGATGTTCATTTGAAATACAGTTTAGTCATTGAACAGGTCCATTCCGAATATAAATTCATCTTCTACATCCGCCACTTATACTGTATCTATGATGGTGAGTCGCTCGATAATTAATGTAATTTCAGCCTCTTCTCGAGTAGGTGCTTTTTCACCAGTGATTGCTCGAAGCACAACGTTTGAAGAAATAGGCTGCACCAAAAGAAACTGCAGCAGCGGTCTATGGTGCATATGTCTTTTTTATTCAATTTTTCTGCAATGGCTATCAGTAGTTCTTCTTAGCCTGTTAACATGGATGACCCTGGGGGCTCTGTTATTGATAGCCAGCATGCGCCCCGGTATGCTGGCTAAATCTAGTTTTACTGCAGCCAATTTGAGTACTTGCTGAATGTCCTCGTTCTCACAGGTGATTGTGTATGTGGTGGCTTATAAATCGCTTACGAACACTCAAGACTTCTTAGGTGACTTGAACATCCAACACTTTTACACACTGCCGCTACCCGACAATAATATATCTTTATATAGTCTGTTCGATTTTTCTAGATCCTTCTCATAGGTACGTGAAATAAAACAATTCTACTACTTCCAGTACCTAACTCGTGGTGGTTTGCAGATAAAACTTGGGTAGATAGTTTTTCTTGATTACGAACAATTTCACTGTTTTTAGTTTTTCGACTGAAGGATTTCGATATTCCACTGAAGTAAAAATTGTTCTTCGGAAGATGACTGAAATTGTGGTCTTGAAATTATTATTTCAGCTCTATCTGTAAACTAGTGAACCTTTTTTTTGGAATGAATGAATTACATATCGATTCGAGGTTGAAGATCGAGGTGAAAATTGTAACATTTCTCACGAAGCGGGAAACGCAAACACTTATCTGTTGATGTTGCTGATGAAATCTGTGAAATATTAGATTATTTATTAGCTTCTTTTTTGGTATTTTTTTTTGTGTTTGTTGCAGAAGGAATCTCGAGAGAATTGAACAGATTGCGCTTTCGAGATTCCTTCGCATAGGTGAATTCAAACAATTTCAGTACTTTCATTACCTATATAATGACAAAAAACTGCTATCTTCGTTAAAATATACATTTTTCGAAATTTTCAGAAATAATCCAACTATTCAAAAAAAATTTCAACTTATAACTATTGTCTCACAAAAGGCCTCAATTGAAAATTTTCGTCACGTTGGTCCACGTCCAACTATTTGAACAAACATCACATACTGCAATTCGATTGCGAATAAAAAGTATCATGGCTCTGATTCGGAAATTAACAGTTGACAATTCAACGCATTCTTCATTCAAGACAAAACAGAATAATTCTTTCAAAATCAAAAATGAACACGGCCCAGCTCTTCAGGTTGACTGACAGTTATTCGATATCTGGAGTTAGGCAGCGCCGAGCGCGGTTAGTACTTGAATGGGTCACCCCATGCAGGGAAAGACCTCGTCGAAAACCCATACAACTGCAGCAAAATAGCATAGCTCGCAGGAAATATATTAATGAGCACAAGATCTATTGAGGATATGCCGTCCTTCGGAGGGGACGTGAAGCCAGCGGTCCCGAATCCATGGATGTTGGGCTCGTAAAAAATGTCTACCTCTGCCTCTGGTTGGAATTCTGGAGGGTTCGGCAAAATTTCCGAAGTGTGCTCACCGGCGTCGGTGATTGGCCTTGGTAGCGGAAATGGGCTGACTTTAAATGAAGAATTAAAAAGAGTCTCAATGAAGTACTTTCGTGAAATTTGTTATATCAGGATTTCTCATCGAATAACCAGATGAACAGTTAGTCTGAGTGTGTGTATGTGATTAATACGTTTTTCTACTTCCATATATTGGTCATTTTCAATTTGCTTTTTGTGATTGATATTTTTCTGGTGTGAAAAGTAAGCGTTTTTTGTACTATGTCGGTGGATAGAAATTGCTGAAAATTTCACCTTTTTGTAAGTTTCTGAGATGTGACTAATACTGATAGATGATCACTTCATGTCCTGTTTTCGTCCTTAGTGGAAAATCACATACCTCGTACTTACCTTCTTTTCGGCATGATTGCCCATCATTCTGTAAAACGAAATCCTCTCTGCAATGACAGGAGTAACTGCCATGTGTATTGTAACAAATCTGGTCACAGGGTTTCTCTTCTTTGCATTCATCGATATCGTGCTCGCAATATCGACCAGTGAACCCTTTCGAACATTTGCAGATTTCGTGTCGAGCACATATGCCACCATTTTCACACTTCCTCGTACATTGAGCTGAAACATATATATAATAATAATGATAATAATAATAATAACAATTTATTCACAATAAATCTCAATATTACAATTTTAAAATAAATAATACGTGAATAAATATTCAAAACTTACGAAGTTATTGCACTTGTTGTAAGGATTGGATATTTTATGGAATAATTATTATGGATTAAAAATAAATGATTTAATAACATTTGAACAATAAATGAAAATGACAGTAGAATCAGCACACTGGCAGTCACATGGAAAATTTCAATTCTATAAGATTCTGGAAAAATAATGTGGGAGTTTCAAGAATCCATTTTTTCACCAGTTTTTTATAAGAATATTTTGACTTTGTTACTTTAATCGAATTTGGTAATTTATCGTAAATAAATGATGCTAAATATAAAAAGTTTTTTTGTGATTTGGCTTTGGAAATTTTATTTTTAGCAGTAATTTTGTTTTTATTTCGTGTATTATATAAATGTTTATTATACTTACAGCAGTTTTTATGAGAAAATATGTAAGTTATTATATTAAGACAAAATAATTGTCTGATATCCATTTTTTCACTTTCACAAAATAATTTATTGGAGGAATATCGAATATTTTTACCATACATGATTTTTAAGAACCATTTTTGTAAATTTTTCAAATCTTTCAGATAATTCTGATTAACTCCCCCCCCCCATGACAGTATACCATAATTTATTTGAGATTGAAATAAAGAAAAATAAATCATATCCATGTGTTTTTTATTAAGAATATTATGAAGAAATTTGAATTTTGGCAATAGAGGGCGTAATTTTTTTATTAGATAATCAATTTGGAAGTTCCACTTTAAATGCCTGTCTATCATGATTCCTAAGTATTTGATATGGTCGACTTCTTTTATATATGAGTCATTTATTTTAATAGGTCCAAGATAAGGTAGATGATTTCTATAAGAAGTAAAGGGGAGATAATGTGATTTTTCAAAATTGAGAGTCAATAAGTTATTGTCGAACCAATTTTTTTATATTTTCAAAGTCATTTTGTAGGAGTATTTTAAGAGATTGTCATGTATTTGATTTATAGATTATAACAGTATCATCTGCAAAACTGTGTATAAAACCTCTTGTTTTCACATAAAAAATGTCATTCAGGAATATGTTAAATAACACAGGACCTAGAACTGTTCCTTGTGGAACTCCATAATTCAAATTTTTTTCTGAACTAATATAGTCACCTATCTTGACACATAGTTTTCGATTTCCTAGATAACTTTTTATCAATTTATAACTCAATCCACGAAATCCAATTTTTTCTAATTTTTGTAGTAATAACTCATGACTCACTGAATCGAAAGCTTTAGCTAAATCTAGAAATAAACAAACAATTGGGGATTTTTCTTCCATGGCTTCATAAATTTGAGTTGTGAGATGACATAATGCATGCTTAGCTGAGACGTTGCTGCGAAATCCAAACTGGTTTTTAGAAAGAATACTATTTTTCTCAAGATATTCATCAATTCTGATTTTCAATATTTTTTCAAAAACTTTTGCTAATGTTGAAATCAATGATATTGGACGATAATTTTGTAATTCATTAATATCTCCTGCTTTGTACAATGGTTTTATCAATCCTGTTTTGAATGCATCGGGGTATTGACCAGTATTTATAATTGTATTGAATAAGTGCATATTGATTACTATTTTGACGAAAATATCTTTCGGAAGATTTCCTTCAATAAATGTAGTGTGAAATGAATTGGACAGATAATGTGCCTCGAAATCATAATATCAGAATATAGTGTGAACGTAATAGGGCAAATATTTTCCTCTCAAGAGTTTTTGTCTCGAATTGACTGAATGAGTCTGCGTTTCACTGTTGACGGGATTGCGAATAACATTGCTGCATTTGTCGACATGAATAGTCACAGTGTGCTGCCATCTGTATTTTTTAGGAAATTTCTATTGTTTAAATATTCCCCTTGGGCCCATGAACAATATTCCAGGCGTCTTGCTTCGTCGCCTTCTTGAAGTGTGTGTAAAAATTTTGGTGGTTCCGTAATTGGTATACATTTCTAATTAGGTCTGAGTACAGTGAAGCTTATCTTTTATCTTTGTAATTTCAGAAACGAAAGAAATGTCTCGAAACGATGTTGTATATTCGACTAGAAACTTGGTTTCAGCATTTGCTCATATCGATTCATATTACTTTAATTATTTTTTTTTGCTTTTGCTATCTCATATTCAACATCTCAATTTTTTATCGCAATATTATTTTTTTCGATCCATCGAACCTTCAACTTCCCACTCTTCTACCAAAAAAAAAATCCATTTCAACCTTTTCGCTTGGATTAGATTGGATTACTTGATTTGAATTTCCTTAAAGTTTTTTTTGTAATAGGTTTCAATAGAGTTAATTCGATTGACAATAGGCAATAAACAATAGACTCAAGAGTTAGGTAATATGAAAATATTATAGACCATGCATGAAATCACGTGATATTTTGCTACTGCTCTGTTACATTTAGCTTACATATAATATAGCACTATTTTGTATAGCAACACATTGAATAAGGGCGTAACTATTTTATCAACAATTTTCAATACTTATCCGCTTTCTTTTCAAAAATTGAATTGGCTGTCACCCCTCTAGGACGACATCCCTCAAAGAACCAAAACTCGTGTGGGCTAAGGATCAACGGGGTCTTACTTACTGACGTGCGATCCCAAAGGAGATCTTGCCTTGTGGTTTTCGATGAGATACATATTTTTTTCATTTCTTTTTACTTCTTAATTATTTTTTTTTATCCAAACACATTCAGCATTGCACCACCTGAGCAAACTATATTGCACACACGCTGAAGGCAACTCATGTGCATTTACCCACCCCACCCAATCAGAAAGTCAAAAATTTCTTCATCGTCGAGAACCCGCAACCATTTCATATATCGGTTAACACAGCGAGCGCTTCTTAGATCGCTCTGAGATCGACTGACTAAATCTCTGATAATACACAAAAAATTCCAGACAATGAATCTAAAATCTGTAAACAATTAGATATTTCAGCACATTGATTTACAGTTTATTTCGGATCATTCGACTTTAATAGTTGTTTTTATTGCTAAGTGTTGAGTGTTGTTCTTGCGGTGAAAGAAGAAACCGTAGGTTCTCATAAGAATAATTTCATTGAAAGTGCATTACAATTATCATATTGTGACAAAGAGTGGCATTGAATGTTCTGGGTGCAATACTAAAAACCTCTCGAAATCAGTACTATTCGAAAACGAAAATAATTTTACGATTTCAACATCACAAAAACTATCTTACGTTCATTCGACTCTATCTCACACTGGGGACCGCCAAATCCTTTTTGACAGCCGCAGACATCTCCCTTAATGCAATTTCCTCCATTGAGACATGGTTTTCGGCATTTTGCTGAAATAAAAATTTGAAAATGAAGGAATATCAATGAATTTTGTTTTTTTTCTCCCGATTTGATCAAATTAGGGATATGAATTTCGATATCAAATAGACGAATCATTTTATTCAGGGGTGGCCAAACTTTTTAAATATGCGGTCTACATTATAATTTACTGTCTCCCTGGGGTCGACCCGTCTTATAAAAAAAATGTGTTTAGTGACTAAGACTACATCACTATGAAATCTTTTGAAATTTGAAATAAAACTCGAAAAAATATATTATATTTGTAATTTTTCCATTTTATAATCAATGCTTGTGGCTTTTAGATGCTTGGCACTGCATATTTTCGACAAGTTTGTCGTGTTGCATAGTGTATGAAGTTACTGCATTGAGCACGCAGGAAGATAAATGCTCATCTGTCAACCGAGAACGATGTTTCATTTCTATTGCGTTCATCGTAGAAAATATCGACTCACAGAGATAGGTAGATCCAAAAAACGCTGTCAATTACAAAGCTACTTTTCGTTGGCATGGAAACCTCTCTTCGTGCATCAGGTTCCAAAAATCCTACTTTGGAATGCTCTTGCTTTCAAAAATATGTCGCATCTAAGTTTAATAATTTCCTCTTCGACCACAACAGGTTCAGCATCAGTTAACTGGCTTATTTTAAAGGAGACGCGGTCAACGTCAATACCTTCGTTAAAAGGGAAGACCATGAAACGGATAACTCCTTTCACAGTTGTGAAATCTGCAAATTGTCTTTCGAATTCCTTGTGTAAATCGTCCAATTGATCAGCGAAACTTTGAAATTCACGATTTGAGTTGTGATTGCACTCTTTCTCCATGTTTTTGAAATTTTTTAATTCACCTCCTTTTAGTTGGGATGCATGCATTCGAATCTTTTCTTCGAATGTTTTCAATGAACTAGTCATATCAATCAACGTTTTGTCTTTCCTTTGCAGGTTCCCTTC
The DNA here is from genome assembly GCA_032362365.1 of Zygogramma bicolorata. NCBI lineage: Eukaryota > Metazoa > Arthropoda > Insecta > Coleoptera > Chrysomelidae > Zygogramma > Zygogramma bicolorata. The sequence continues at coordinate 79,213 of JAVJAQ010005643.1, forward strand.
AGTTTTGCTGATGAAGCTCTTGAAGTACCTACTTGAAGATATCTTCACCTCTTGTTTGGCCTTCCATTGGGATTATTGTCAATAACTCTTTCTTTGCAGTCATATCTTCAAAAACCATGCGCACAAAAATGCACAATTCGGCAATATCACCCACATCCGTAGATTCATCAAATTGAAATACCAAAAAACAACAATTCCGTAAATCTTCATTGAGCACATCTTCCAAATTTTTACTGATAGCTTCGGTGCGGCGCATTACAGTATTTCGTGACAATGAAATGTCGTTGATGAAATAATTTCCTTTTTATTTTTAATATCCTGGAAAAGAGCTTCTCCAGCTTTCAACATGGCTTCTTCGAAGATTTCTCTGTCGTCGAAAGTTTTTTTCTCTTATTCAATATTTTTGTAACTAAGAACGATGCCAACGTTGCAGCTTTTGATTTTGTGTCTGGCTTCTCAAACAAGGATTGCTGAGCACCTAAGCTAGTTTTTAACTCCCGTACTTTTTTTATCTTCCGGATTTCACTGCCGCTTTCACCGATGAGTCGGCGGGCTACCGAGTACATCGCCGCGGTCGACCGGTCGACCGCGGTCGACGTCTTGGCCACCCCTGTTTTATATTCATGTTTTTTGTTTCTTTGAAGACTTGGGACATTGTGGTCTGTAGGTGGCCTGAAAAAACTACAAAGAATCAGATCAAGTTTTTGCAATTTCACAGCAATGGATGAAATATCTTCGTCGATATCTCAAACTTAAACCACCTCCTCGTTTTTGCCTGTATGAGTACATAAAATTACAATTTGGAAATTGTAATATGATTCTTCTTCTGTTGTCCATGTTTCAGATATTATTATTATATCAGGTGATACTTCAGAAGCTATTATTTCCAACTAGCCCGTTTTATTTTTCATAGATCTAAGATCCAGATATGAAATTTTCATCTCATTTCCTAGAGGATTACATTTTCAATCTCAAATAATGGTGAATTCGAAAGTATTTTTCACACTATGCATATTCAATATGAGAAAACTTTGGTTCTGATAGTATGGGAAATTCAGGCAATTTTTATACATAGCTCAATGTATCGGGCAATGACTGCAACTATGATTTGAATATTCACAGTTAACACATTTTATTGTATTAGTGTTATCGCAAGAATTTAGAGCATGTGACCCAGTACAACGTGGTCATATCATTCCTGTATTCATGTTCACTGCGTTTATATTGAAAACATTTATTGCATTGAGTGAGAATATTATTTCCATAAACTTTACGATTTTGCCATACCACAAATAATTCATTATTATTGCTAATTATTTTTCTTAGTAAATTTCCATTTACCTCTAGAAAAAGGAGGGAGTAGTTTTAGGTTTCGATATATTTCATATAGTTGATATTAAAGTACTCTTCCTTCTCTATTATTGTATTTTGGTCAAAAACCCTCTCTTGTATATCTTCTTTTATATGCCTTTTTCAGGTTTTATATTTGGTACTCTGATTTTCGGCTTCATTTGTTTATGTAATTCTACTTCATAAAGGACAGAGTATTTTCTTCACTTCATCCTGTAGTTTTTCAGTATATTCCTTCTTCCCACATTTGATTTCCATGCTCCCATCTTTCAATTTTTATTGGGAATTTATTCCAATTCGTAACCTGCTCACATTAAGATTAGTTTCCAAATAAAATTTTGTCTTCGATGAAGATTGATGATTCTTAGGTTTGATTATTATGATTGTTTGGTCGTTTGAAATTTATTGAAAGGTATTTATATTTCGTGAAATATGCGAGCACGACGTTTTTTTAAATGCATTTTCAATGAGCTTTCCTTTGACTGATGTAATACTTTTATAAATTTTGGTCAATGTAGTATGGTAGTCGAAATATCAATTATAGAATTTGCGTTCATTCGAATATATTAACTGATATATTTTTACAACAACTCATTAGACAACAGATGTCATTGCTCATGATAAAACAACTGTCAAAAACATAAAAATACAGGATGTCTATAATACTACATTTCTCCCCGGGTAGAATGAATCCAAAATATTAACAACAATATCTTTTTGGAGGTCTTCGGCTTCTAGGAGGATTTCTTCTCGAAATGATATCTGGACTCAGGATAGGAGTTTGGACAGGCTTCTCTGAAACAATTAATTGATTATTAGCTGAATCAGTGGATTGAGAAGTATTTTCGTCAGAAGCAGAGTTGGAATTCTCTCGATATGGGCCAGCTCTCCTCTCAGTTGAAGTATTCTCCTCCCCGTAGAAATCATCGCCGCGCGCCGACTTGAAATTCTCGATTTCTTCTCTCTTCTACAGGTAATGAAGTATCTACAACTTCCCCCTTTTCCTCCTGGATTGGCAAATAATGAAATTCCCTCATTTTTGGCTGGATGTGAATGTTTTCATCACGTTTTCTCAGTTGATCTGCATGTTTTCTTCTGTGAATTCCGTTGATTCCCACAATGTAAGAAAGAGGACCAGTTTGTTCCACTATTCTTCCAGCAGTCGAGCCTCTTCCAGTTGGATTGTTCACCCAAACACTTTGATGTTTTTCAAACTCCTTGACACATGCTCTCCTGTCATGATTGTACTTCTGTTTGAGCTTTTCTTTGTCCATTTTCGACGAAATATCTGGTTTCAACTGATCGAAAATACCACGCAAATGTTTGCCAAACAACAGTTCACTAGGTGCTCGACCAGTGGATCTTTGTATAGTATTTCTGTAGGAAAACAGAAAAGTGTGTAATCGTTCTTCTAACGAAATACTTCGATCACTTGCCCGCATTCGTTCCTTGAAAGTTTTCACTGCTCTTTCGGCCAATCCGTTCGTTTGAGGATGATATGGAGTAGTTTTTATATGTGTGATAGCATTCAACTTACAGAAAATCTCGAATTCTTCCGATGTCAACTGGGGTCCATTATCGGATACAATCATTTTTGGATAACCAAGTCTGCAGAATATTTCACGAAGAAAAGAAATGGTGGTTGAGGAAGTAATGTTTTTCATAGGTAATATTTCCAGCCATCTTGTGTAGGCATCAATTACGATCAACCACATTCTACCTTCAAATGGTCCAGCGAAGTCAATATGAACACGAGACCATGGTTCCGGTGGTTCGCTCCACGGATATAGGGGTGCTTTCGTTATGCTCTGCCTCGATTCTTGGCATGATACACAAGAACTCAAGTAATTAGTGATGTCGGTGTCGATATTTGGCCAGTAAACATGTAAACGAGCCGTAGATTGCATTGCTGTAATGCCAGGATGTCCATCATGCAACATAGCTAGAATATTGTTCTTAAGTGACTTTGGAATGCATATACGACCTTTCCAAAGAATAATTCTATCTTCGAATGAAAGTTCATCTTTCTTCTCAAAAAATTGCCACATATCACGAGAAAGTTCAGATTTTTCGGGCCAGTATGATTGAAGATACCTGACAATTGAACGGTACAGAGGATCTTTTGCCGTTTCATCTTGCAATTTCCGCTTCGTAATTGGTAAATGATGTAGACGAAGTGTCAATAAATGTCCTCGTTGTGGTAGTCCAATTTGTTCTGCTGGTGATGACTTTGTACTTGATACAGGTAAACGAGACAAGGCGTCAGCGGGGGCGTTATCTTTACCCGCCTGATATGCTATGTCATAGTCATAACTATTTAATATCATTGCCCATCTGAGTAGTCTGTTGCTTGCTACTTTGGGTGTTTCCCGGTTTCTACTGAATATTCGCTCCAAAGGTTTATGGTCGGTGTAAAGAATAAACCTTCTTCCGTAAAGGTAGTGATGAAATCGAGTAACAGCAAATATAATTGCGAGTGCTTCTTTATCAATTGTGGAATAATGAGTTTCAGTTGTACTTAACGTCCTTGATGCAAAAGCAATAGGTTTCAAAATACCGTCTGGAAATTTGTGAAAAATAACCGCCCCAGCTCCTTTGCTGCTAGCATCGCTTGTGACAACTATAGGCAGATCTGGATCATAGTGAATCAAAGTATCAGATGATGTCAGAATATTTTTCAATCGTTGAAAGAGCTTTTCATCTTCCGTCGTCCATTGAAAAGTGTTGTTTCCCTTCTTCAAATGTTCATATAGTGGAACACAAATAACATGTAGATTTTCAATAAATTTACTATAATAAGTGATTGAGCCCAAGAAGGAACGAAGCTCGCTTATATTTTTAGGGCTGGGCATGTCCTTGATAGCTTCAATGTGTTTTTCTGTAGGGTGTAATCCTTCGGCATCAATCATGTGCCCAAGGAACGATATTTTTTTTTGAAACCACATACATTTTGATTTTTGTGTTCGTAGTCCGGCTGCTTTGAGTCGATCAAAAACTTGTCTCAGGCGTTCAAGATGCAACTCTTCATTTGGTGCTGTTATAAGGATATCATCCAGATAGCAAACCGTACCTTGAATACCTGAAAGTATCTGATCTAGTGTTCTCTGGAATAGTGAAAGTGCAAAATTCACTCCAAATGGAATCCGTTTATATTGATAATATCCGCGGTGAGTGGATATAACCAAATATTTCCTTGATTCAGGATGAACTTGTAATTGTAAATATGCATCTTTTAAATCCAATTTGGAGAAATATTTTCCGCCACTCAATTTGGAGGTGAGATCCTCGAAACGGGGAAGTGGATAATCGTCTTTGATGACATGGGGATTGATTGTAACTGAAAAATCTCCGCAAACCCGAATAGATCCATTTGATTTCACAGCTACAACTATGGGTGTTGCCCACTCTATTGGATCACTGTTCATGTTGACAGGCTCTAATACGTCTTCTTCAACGAGACGTTTCAATTCTGCAGATACCTGTTCCTGTAATGCCAACGGTACAGGCCTTGCACGATGGGCTTTGGGAATAACGTTAGGCTGCATGTGTATTTTGATCATATTGCCTCGGATAGAGCCAATTTTTCCACTGAACAGTTCACTATACTGATCAATGAGATGATTCAGTTCATTGTTGGAGAACATTGAGGAGGAATTTGATTCTATTTGACAAAGTCTTGAACCGGGAGGTAAAGGAAGGTCAAATTCCAAACACCAATCTAAACCAAATAAAGGAATATCGTTAGATTTGGTGACATAAAGTGGTAACTGTTTTTGTCGATTGAATGCTTCCACTTGAACATGAGCCACACCCAGAGTCACAATCGGAACATCTGTATACGCAATCAAATTCTCGGATGGAAATAATTGCGGTTTTCCAATACGTTTCCATATTTTTTCCCCTATAACTGAATGTGCCGCACCTGGATCGTAGAGCATTTCATATGCGAAACCATTGATAGAAGTTGTAATCATTACCTTGTTAGCTGAATTCAAATTACGAATATTGGATGTATTTGTTGAATCAAAAGATTGTTCGCTATTTGACTCGTCGTCAACATTTTCACTTCTGACGTGAAGGGTGCTGAAATTTCCTTTTTGTGTCCCTTTGACTTGTTTGATTTTGGCGCGACCATATGTGAAACAAACCTTCGCAAAATGGTTTTTTGAGCCACATAATGAACAAAATTTTTCCTTAGCTCGACAAGATTCCCCATTTTCATGACGATTTTCACCGCAATTCAAACAATTAATTTCTTTGTTTAAAAATATAACTTTGTGATTTCTTTCCACGCAAGAGCTACTTTTACTATCATGTGGATACACTTTTTGTTTTCTTCTGGGTACTATTGCATTTGTATGGGAATCATGTAGATTTATTGATAATGACAATCGCTTAGACTGCAAGTCGGCTTGTTCTAACACGAGTGCTGTTGCTTCCACTTGCTCTAATGTTGAGTTATTTGTCGGATGTTGACAAATGAGTTCTTGTTGCCAAATTTGATTATTGATCCCTATAACTAACTGATCACGCAATCTTTCATTAAGATTTGATCCAAATTCGCAATTGCTAGCAACAGCACGTAAATTGTTCAGAAAATGTGTGACAGATTCGTTTTCATTCCTGAAAGTATGTGCGAATGTTACTCTCTCAGATAAAATATAAGTCGTTCTACCATAATATTTATTCAAAACTTGGACTTTTTCGTTGTATGACTTAGCAGTCAGATTGTCCGGTTTGAAATGGTCAACTAAAACTTTGAAAGGATCTGGACCTACCTTGCTCAAAAGTAAATTTCTTCGTTTACCTTTACTGTCTTCATCCTCACCATTCAAGCCATGAATTTCCAATTCCATGCTGAATCTTTGCAAATAGTATTCCCATCCTTCTTTTTCTGGAGAGAATCTTTCAAACTGGAAATGCCGAAAATACTCGTTTGTGTTATTATTGTTCGTTTGTCCTTCTTGAGACATGTTTCGTTTCCCGCCTTATGTGAGTAGATGATTCCTTTTTCCCTCGTCGCCAATTAATGTAGTATGGTAGTCGAAATATCAATTATAGAATTTGCGTTCATTCGAATATATTAACTGATATATTTTTACAACAACTCATTAGACAACAGATGTCATTGCTCATGATAGAACAACTGTCAAAAACATAAAAATACAGGATGTCTATAATACTACAGTCAGACTGTCCATAATTGTATCATTTTCAACTAAGTTGGATACCAAAAAGAAGTAATTTTTTTCCTAAAAATTGGTTCTCTTCAGATAGTTGCTTCATACTTTTTTCTTTTTCTAAAATTAAAGAATTCTTTTCTTTCATCAACTTTCTTTATAATGGATTTTCCTCTGGCAGAAATTCAATGGTACTTTTTGGATCACTTTCACATTTTGAATTTTTTGGACTTGAATAGTTAATTTGGATACATTGGAATGCGGAGCCATCTTCTTCTAGATTAACTTTGGAATATTTAATCTTTACTGGGGCGACTATTATTTTTTGGATTTCTCTCCTATCCCATGTTATATAGGTAATTTTTTCATGGAACTTCATACGAACTTCAATATGACAAATGAATTTCAGAACTGAATTTATCGAAAAATACCTCTGATATCATTCAATAGTGGATTTTATCAGAGACTGTAGCTGTTTTCCCCAATTTTCGTTTCTTCAAGAATTTGTCAAGTTTCAATAGGTCATTTTATTCAAAATTCCATATTTTCTACTGACAGCTCTTTCAACACATAGTACGGATGTTTAAAATTCATTTTCACATGTCAGTTGGTTGTGATGCGCATATCACACCTGTTTCTTAACCTAACTTCATAACAGCAGTAATATTATATTTTCTACTCCCATTGGTGGCCGCCATTAATTTACAATACACGTGTATTGTGAGTGAGCCATTACGTTACATCTGTTAGTATGGTGAGAATAGAAAAAGAATAGTACGCGACTCGAAGATGAGGCCAATTACGTGCACTCGCGAATTACCACACTCGGTTAGCGCATCGTACTCACAATTGGCAATTATCCTCCTCATTACGTATATACTATTTACTTGTAATTGTAGTACACCCATGCAAATGTATGAAACACATGAAAATGTTCATTCATTACATTACATTAAATATAAACTGGGACAAACGTCAGACTTCAGTGTGCTCCTGCCGTCACAACCTACCCGAATGACCAAGGTTCACTCAGAAGCATGGCACTTTGCCGACTTTTTGACACTAACCCGACCCTTCGTCACTTCCCTGACTTCGTCTTCATCTATTATTCGAAACGTTATTCTTTCTGTCCATCTGATTGCATAAAGTGTTTGGATTCCTGCTAACGTGTAATTGTAATTTTTGTCAAAAATGCTGTCAATATTTCAGTAAACAATGCTTATTTGCGATTATATTCAATATTTGTTTGGCAAACGGGAATCAATGAGTTATGATTGTCAGGCCTGATGCATTTATAAAAACTAGCTAAATCGTGATACATTTCGACCTCCTCGAAGGAGAATGACATTTTCAAAGAATGACAATATTGACATTTGTGGGAGCATCATGATGTTCGTTTAAGAAGCAATGCCCACTTGAAAAAAAATTGTTTGATTTAATCTCACATTTCTTGTTCATTTTACGAAATTATTCCGAAAGAATGAAAAAATAGTATACAATCCTCGGCAAAAGTTAACAATTCCTCCATTCAAGCGAATGTTAGCATCGAGTACAAATAATATCAGTTCACCTACTGATTGAATGCCATGATTTTGTGTTGAATAGCTTCTTTCTCCGTAGTTTTTTGGTTTCTTGCACTACCACAATCTGAAAAAATAAGAATTGATATTGGAATCTATACAAGTGCAGAAGGGCAGATTTTTTATCGACCCCAATAAGTTACTGGGGTTAATTAAAAAACCTTTCCTTCTGAATGGAACAAGTTCTTTTTGTCAACAACTTCTCGTATATATTCCAATGTTAATTCGTATTTTTTCAGATTGTGGTAGGTTGAGATCCCAAAACAATTACGGAGATAAAATATTAATTTGTTGTTAGGGTAATCGATCTCAACAAAAAGTAACAGGTTCGTTTTTTCTGAAAGATATACTTACGAATTTGCACAGGGATTTCACATTGTTGCCCAGAGAATCCTTTCAAGCAAGCGCACAACTCTGGTTTGATACATTTTCCACCGTTGAGGCAGGGTTTACTGCAAGTTGCTGTAATAAAGAAGTCTGTAAGTTCTGACGAATACACCGATTTTTAAAACTGGCTCCTTCGCCATGGTATAAAAATTTGAAAGCTGTGTATAGACCAAAATGATCAACAAAACGGGGGGTGCTTCATGAGTTTGCGCTTTCAGGCATACATCAACTCGCGTGATTACCAGCCAGAGACCCTAGATGGAGATATAATGGCACAAGCGCAACTTTTTGAAAGTTTTCCAATTTGATATGACCAGATCTGAAGGAGAATTTCAAAAATTTTGTCACAACATGCGTTCTTCATTCAACACTATCCATGAGTGAATAGTATCTATTGTGTCTATGGTGAAGAGCTCGGGTTTGCTGAAGTTCAATAGACTTGTGGATTTGGGATCCTGCCATAATTATAAATGAACCCATTAATCCCACCAACTTTCATTTCCAGTGATAAAACCCAGTTAGTAAAACGACTCAGACCTAGACGCAAGGTCAGTCAGTCTCGAAAATGGCTCCGGAATGGGAACCGAAACGTCGACAAGGAAACTGTTCCAGACGCGGATCAACCAGAAGTTCCAGCTATCACATTTCTGACCGCGGAAGCCTGTCCGAACATAAACATATATATATATATATATATATATATATATATATATATCAAACAAAAAGGAAGTTCTTGGGTAAAGCAGCAAGCAAAATGTGTACTCTTTCAACACTATATTTCCGATATTTCGACAGTGAATACTGTTATCTTCAGGGAAGCTACAAATGGTTAACGAAATTGTTTATCAAATATGAAACGAGAAAAAACAGTGCTACTTACTGTGTTATTGAGAATGGTTGCTAATGTTGGAAAATGAATGAATGATTTTCGAATGAATTGTCAGATTTAACATTCTGTACATGGTAATGTCAATTATTTAAAATATGTGAGATAAAATATGAATAAAATTTTCTAGTTAGAGTTATTTAAAACAGTTCAAAATTAAAAACGTGGTTCGAAAATTCTAAGGTTAGGAAACAGACAAATGACATGACAATTGAAAGGTTTGATCTATGACTAATGACAAATGAGATTTTTGGTTTTGGTCGCTGCTTCTAGAGACATCAGCCACCTTACTATGTTCAAAAGAGAGAGTTATTAATTATGGAAGTATTAAAGTTATTTGAATTATTATTTTCATCAATCTGAATTAAATAAGAGTAAATTTCACTCAAATGATTGAGATCTGTTCTCTCATTGAGGCAATGATCAGTGTTGGTGATGAAGGTCATCTCCATGAACAGCCTCTTGGTCAAGTTGCATTCCTTAGTTAGAATTTTAATGTTATTGTAATTCATGTTATGTCCTGTTTTATTTACGTGTTCCCCCAAAGCACAACGTTCTGGATGAAGTCTGGAGTCACTTTTATGTGATGTTATTCTATCTTTTAAATTTCTTGAAGTTTGACCAATATAAATTATGTTACAATTCGAACATGGAATGTGGTAGACTACTTGTGATTGTGACAGCAAGGGAGTTTTGTCTTTAAGTTTACTGAAAATTGAATTTATAGTAAGAACTGTTTTATTTGCAATTTTCATTAATTTTATTAATTCTTCCAATAATACTGTCAGTGGGGCAGATGTGACCCCAATCCCATGTTTTTCACTTCATTACCATATATTACTGACATATCGTCCAGACTTGCGCAAGTCTTTAGAATTTTTCCACACATAAAAATTGCAAATAAAACAGTTCTTACTATAAATTCAATTTTCAGTAAACTTAAAGACAAAACTCCCTTGCTGTCACAATCACAAGTGGTCTACCACATTCCATGTTCGAATTGTAACAAAATTTATATTGGTCAAACTTCAAGAAATTTAAAAGATAGAATAACATCACATAAAAGTGACTCCAGACTTCATCCAGAACGTTGTGCTTTGGGGGAACACGTAAATAAAACAGGACATAACATGAATTACAATAACATTAAAATTCTAACTAAGGAATGCAACTTGACCAAGAGGCTGTTCATGGAGATGACAATAAGAGAACAGATCTCAATCATTTGAGTGAAATTTACTCTTTTTTACTTCAGATTGATAAAAATAATAATTCAAATAACTTTAATACTTCCATAATTAATAACTCTCTCTTTTGAACATAGTAAGTTGGCTGATGTCTTTAGAAGCAGCGACCAAAACCAAAAATCTCATTTGTCATTAGTCATAGATCAAACCTTTCAATTGTCATGTCATTTGTCTGTTTCCTAACCTTAGAATTTTCAAACCACGTTTTTAATTTTGAACTGTTTTAAATAACTCTTACTAGAAAATTTTATTCATATTTTATCTCACATATTTTAAATAATTGACATTACCATGTACAGAATGTTAAATCTGACAATTCATTCGAAAATCATTCATTCATTTTCCAACATTAGCAACCATTCTCAATAACACAGTAAGTAGCACTGTTTTTTCTCGTTTCATATTTGATAAACAATTTCGTTAACCATTTGTAGCTTCCCTGAAGATGACAGTATTCACTGTATATATATATATATATATATATATATATATATATATATATATATATATATATATATATATATATATATATATATATATATATATATATATATATATATATTGTGTCCCACATTTTATGTGACAGGCAATATCTGGTTTGTTGAAGGAGATACACAAAAATGTTTCATACAAAAGATTTAGGAGTTCATGAGGGCTATATTTTGATATAATTTTTAAATATACAGGGTGTTTGGTGTAGGTGCTACAGACCATAATTCCATTTTTTTAAATAGAAAGCCCTGTATATCATTACATATTCAGATGCTACGTTAAATTCTGATATCATTTCATGTTTGGTTTTTGAAATCCGGTTACGGCGTTGTTGAGTTATTACTTAAAATGTAAAGTCTTGAGAACGACTATTATTTTTAAAAATATCTCATACAATTATTCTCTCTGCATCAGATCACATGAAAATTAGTCAAAATTTTGGGTGTTCGAAGTAATGGTTTCAATTTTGAGCTGTGGAATTCAGTCAGGAATCATTTTGAATATGAAACAATTGCGAAATTGAAAGAGGTGTATTCGAAAACAAATTTTTAATAACAATGTAAATAATATAACTTGATAAATCATTTCATAAGAATGGTGGGTACCTAGGAATAAGTCATAAAAATTGTTCAAAGTGATGCCCATTAGATATTATACAGGCTTCGAAACGTCGAATCACTTCTCTCGTACAAGTCGCTTTTATAATATCAGGCGTAATATCACTGCACGGTAGTCGAATTTTCATTTTCAGATCATCCACATTCAAAGGGAGAGTAGTGTAAACAATTTCTTTCAAATAACCCCATAGGAAAAAATCAAGCGGTGATAAATCTGGGGAACGAGCCGGTCACCGAATTGGACCCTTATTACCAATCCATCTATTTGGGTACGTTCTATCCAGATATTCAGTAACAACCTGTGAATTGTGAGGAGGAGCACCATCTTGTTGCCACCAAAGTCCTTGTGGTTCTGCTATGGGAATATCTTCCATCAACTGGATCAAATCATTTTCTAGAAAATGTAAATATCGCAATCCATTGAGATTTTCATTGAAAAAGTAAGGTCCTATGATGCGGCCATTGAACGACCCACACCATACATTAATACCCCAAGTAGTTTGACCCAGTGGGGATTTTCTTGAAACCAATAGTGACTGTTATGCCGATTCACAACTCCATTATTGTGGAATCGCGATTCATCGCTCCACAAAATTTGACTGAATATGTTAGGACTTTCCTGTAATATTACCTGAATACAAGCAATGAATTCAAGTCGTCGTTCAAAGTCCGTGGGTTTCAAACCTTGTACCAACTGAATTCCGAATGGGTGGTATTTATTTTCTTTCAGAATTCTCTGTACATTAGATTTACTCACACCGACTTCTCCTGCAAGAGTACGGATAGAAACATGTGGATGAATAATAATATAAGCCAACACATTGATCTCTAAATCTTCAGTTCTAACAGATCTCGTATGATGACGATGCTTTATAGTAGAAGGAAATGACCCAGTTCGCAATTTTCCTTCAACTCTCGAAAAAGTCATTCGTGACGGAATGGATCTGTCTGGAAAACGTTCTTGGAATAGACGTTGTGCTTGACGGCAGTTTTTCTGACATTCCCCAAAAATTAATAACATATCAATGCAATCACTTGGACTAAACGCGAAAGGCATACTGGAGTTTTCGCACGAAGAACACAGTTACTGTTTTGCAGAGAATCACTGAATCGAACTGACAAGTAGATACAATTCAACAACATTTGTTACTATGGCATCAACAAGCATAAGCTACTTGATGAAATTGTGCAATATAAAGCAATTCACCCTCAAGTTAGTCACATTCTCAAGAATTTCAATATTATATTCAACTGATATCGATATCGTATCGTAGAGGTGAGAATAATGGTTTGTATTCAGTAGTAGTCTAGTTCAATTTAATAAAAGATATAGACTGGATTCGTGTACGAGTAAATAAGTTTTTTTGAAACTTTATATTTAAGGAAAAGTGCAATAACTCAACAACGCCGTAACCGAATTTCAAAAACCAAACATGAAATGATATCAGAATTTAACGTAGCATCTGAATATGTACTGATATACAGGGCATTCTATTTTGAAAAATGGAATTTCGGTCTGTAGCACCTACACCAAACACCCTGTATATTTAAAAATTATATCAAAATAAAGCTCTCATGAACTCCTAAAACTTTTGTATGAATCATTTTTGTGTATCTCCTTCAACAAAGCTGTAAATCTCTAATGAATGAACGAAATCACACTAATCCAAAATTTTTCGTTGAAAACTCCTTCATAGAAATAAGATGATGTCATTTTATTGAAAAATGACTAGAGATGAAATTATTGCACCGAAAACGAATTTGTTCCAAAACTTTCATTTATATTCGTTCATATCTTTTTTATTTCCGATTTTACGACAATGTAAAGTGATGATACTGAAGTGGTAACAATTTTCAATAAGAGATGCTTTCATAAATTTCCTATAGGAAGGATAGTTTCTTGAGTAAAGCACGAAAACCATTTGCACACATATGTATTCTGAGTATTCGAGAATACGGTCAACTCCGGAGCGTTGTAAAACTCTGATAAATGAACGAAATTACCGACATTCATAGTGAAAATTATTTGTTGAAACCCCCTCTATAAAAATGTTTTGATGACTTTTCATTGTAATATGATTAGAGAAAAAAATTATTGCGCCGAAAAGTGAATTGGTTCCACCAACTATATTCGATCATAAATTTGTTATTTCAGATTTTACGACAAAAAGTAATGGAACTAAAGTTGTCGATAATTAAATTTTCAACAACAGATGTCTTCACGAATTTTCTGTAGGATAGAAAGATTGGTAGAGAAAGCGCGAAAACCACTTGCACCCTTTTTTCAAGATGGCGGTCGTGCGATAAGGGTTGCTACCCCACAAACTTGTATTTAAGCTAACCCTAACCCCCCTTACACATCAAAAACAATTAATAGCAACCTCTGAGAAACGCAACCTCTAATTTACCTTCTCAATGGACTCTAAATATTGATTACAACTTGAAGTAGCATAATCTTCAGAATATTCACTAATTGACTGAAAAGTGGATATCGATAGTGATTTCTTTTTTCAGAGAAACCAATTGTACACCTGATTTAAAAAAATCGGCGAATAATGTCAGCATAGAACCGCTATCTATGCTATGTTTAGTGTTCAACCGCCATCTTTTCCAGTATTTCTTCTTTGAATGCAACAGAATGGGTAGTAACCAAACATCATGCATGAATTGTTTCGGTCTGCTGAGTTTGTTCGACCCACAGAATGTATAGAACTCACAGAGTTGTGGATTTGACCTCCTATTCAACTAACGCCGCCTGACGGGAGTTTGTTTGACCCACAGAATGTATAGAACTCATAGTTCTGGGAACACAATATTTCCGAACATTTTGAAACACTGAGGGAAGACTCCAATCGACACCTACCGTCGATAAAATATAAAGTAATAGATGCACAAAAAAAACGTGTTTTGAAAGTTTTCAATTTTGTTTATTTGAAGATGATAATTTTCATTTCCTGAAGACGTTTCATACATTTCAACTAATTTTACCTTCACAACGTAAAACCAGCCGCCGACATCTTACTCGGCTAACTCATCCTCAGAGGTATTACACAGAATGACATTAATTTTTTTGCAAAGGCAGCGAATTATAAAATTCACTGGCGGCAGGAACTTGTCTTCGAAATCATACTCAACTACAAATAGATGAATGAACCAACCTGATCTATCAAAACCAAATTCCACGTAATATGACGTAATCAGTTTATTTCCTTAGTTACCACAAATCGTTTTATGAGGAATGATTTGTGGCAGAATTTTGTACTGGGACGATAAATGTTCTCAATTAACGCATTGTTTTAACGCATTAATTTTTTGGTAATGTACTTACTATTTCAACTCAGAATACCCACAGTACCACGAGTTGGTTGGTGTATCAGATACATCGACCTCACCTGCTAGTATTCCTATCTGTAAAACTAACATTATACATTCGCCAACATATTCAAGATTTTCAAGTTTTTCTCCTCAATCTCGAAGACCATGTCACTCTTTAAGTATTTGTGATGAGCTTCCGCTCTGTTTCCGCATACTGTCACAGCTATCAAAATTTAATGATATTGTTAGCGAGCTATTGATACGAGTTTATATGAACAGGATAAATTAAAATTATACCGCTTTTCAAAGAGATAAAACCAGATGGTGATATACGACTGCTGAGAAACGTAACGAGCATGCATGAAATCGATGTCAAAACAAAGTTTATTGGCTGTATATTGCCAACGCCTACCGATAAGCTACTTAGAGGCAGATTTTAACATATCACATAAGACATTTCGGGGATGTATCGGTAAATATATGAAATATTGAGCGACTTTTTGATTTTTGAGTAGCGGGTCTGTTAGTGTATTCATTATCGCATACCAGGGTGGGTATATAAGCAACTGAAAATTGCCTGCCATATAAACCCCACCATAAAAAATTTAGCCGTGACCGGGAATTTGACCCGTGTGCAAACCGTCGAGGAGAAAAAAATAAATAAGTGGTCGCCAGTGCCACTGGTCCGAAAGCCTCATTACATTCACGAAATCAAGCTGTATATACCCGCCAGAGGTCTCATTAGTAGCATTATGCAGCCTATCACTTATGTAACAAGAACGAATGAATAATAACAAATAATGATGAAATATTTTTGTTGCAAAACCGAAAATATCACATAATTATATTTATTTGATGGCATGTCATAATGACAACGTTATGTCACTCAATTTTGATGACATAAGGAAGCTCATTATGGTACTAAGTACCATAATGAAATTCTATAAGGAAAAAATGTAATGGTTTGATCAAAAAAGTTTATTCAAATGTATTGATATAGATGCCATCAGATAAAATTTTGTATGTAATACGAATCATAAACAATCATTATGGCACACGCCGTGTTTACATTCACGACTTGTACCATAATGATCGTCTTTATGATCCTTATTACATAAATAACTATTAGGCCTTAATAGCCGCACTGTCCTCCTTTGCTTGTTTGGCTCTAATCGGGCTCTAACTTGAAAGATAATTGACTATTCAAATAGCTACATCAAATACATAATCTTTTATAGAAACCACAGTATTTTTCGACTGAGTTCAATCGAGTCCGTGTTGAAGCGGCCTTTTCCATCATCTCAATATTATTTCATTTATTTCATATTCGATATCACAAATTTTTTGTCACAACATCATTTTATTTGAACAATCAAACCTTAAATATTAATTTTGACCAAAATATCCTTTTCAACCTTTTGTTTCGATATGATTATCCTATTTCATTTTCATTTTTTATCCTTTCGTTCTCAGCATCATGTTTCAGTAGAGGTGATAATATAGACAATGTTCCTTGCTGAATCACCATTCAGCAAGGAACATTGTCAACCATATTCAAGCAAACGATGAATTTTGGAATTTCTACTAAGTGCAAATTCGTTAAAATCGCATGAGTTTCTCATGAGTTTTTGATGATTAACATGCTCCACCTGCAAAACTGTATATTGCGATGTTTCATAACCACAAACGTAAATATGACTATTGAATCTTTAGATCAGAATGGGAATCATTGTCGAGTGATCACTAAAAAAAATATGATTCAAAAGTACATATTCTGTTTCCTATGAAGTGTTATTTTATCTTCTGGGAAAAAGGTTTTTGTTTTGTGTTTGGGTAATTTATTGAAAGTTCATGTATGTTTTCACATATTAATAGAGAGTGTTAGCTAAACATTTAATGTTGCTTCTTTCATAGATATTTTTATATTATTCATGCATTGACCTAGAGGAGATGAACCTTATAATCACATCCTCGACACTTCTTTCTCTGTACTGAAATAATAATTCTTCTAAATGCTCTATTATCATGCCTAAATTCTCACCTTTGTGACAACCGTGACTCCTGTTATTGGTTTGTGCCCATCCTGGGCAGCACATATGGATAACTTCGTTGGAAGATCTTGTTATCACGTCTTTGTAGTGAGTCTCGTAAACTAATCTGAAAAAGAAAGAGATAATTGCGCTCTTTGAGATGAATACATCATAACAAAAAAAAAACTGTAGTCGTTCCAATGAATTTAATTTTTTATTTCAAGGATAATATGAATACGAAACGCTATGCAAAAACATTTGACATAGTCGATGGGCATAATTGAAGACTGGCGTTGAATCGAACCATCTTTTGAACGATTCGTTCAGGCCAGTTTTAAACTACATACACAGTAGATTTTGGCAGGCATCTGTCAGAAAAAAACAATCCCCTGGCTAATACCACGAAGGACATTGCATTATATCCGACCGGTGCCAGTGCAGGCTTCTTCACAAAAGAAAATCCTGCATTTGCTTCTGGTGATACAAATGAACGAATTGATTTTCAATTATAGAGACGGACACACTTGCAGACCGGTTTCGTTCTATTTGGCCACTCGTCACTACAAGGTAGTGCCATCATCATCTTAAAATCGATGACTTCCCATAATTAAAAATCAAACACATCAAGCCTCGACCAAAGCTGATGCGAACAACACGAAGTCATTGCGCCATCTACCCATGGATGGGGTATTCCAAAAACAAACCGAATTCGCCCATGCAAAAACATTCGACATAGTCAATGGCCATACTTGGGAACTGGCGTTAAATCAAAAAACCGGTCGAATACCACTGAATATTAAATATCCTGGTGGATTGTTGATAAGTAGTGGTGAACAGCTTTCTGGTTGAGGTAATGTTGAAAAATACTACAAACTGACAGTGGACATATTCAAACTATTCAAAGGTACAACTATTTACAATTTATTTATTTACCTCACTCCCTTGCAAACCTGGTTTCCTTGACAGTTAACTACATAGTTCCTGAAAGTAGGTTTACAATATGCTTGCTTGGATTTGATTGGACGCTCTGAATTTCTGGTACAAACATGGCGCCTGAAACAAATATAAAAATCAATGAAATGATGCTTCTTTTCGGGTCGAATTTTTAATGATAGCTCGGGATTCGATTAGAATCATAAAATTCAATTATTTGTATGCAAAGTATTATTATGAATTCTATGGAGTCATATTTTTCATTCAAATTTCAGATTCAAGTTCTGAATTCATTTTTATTGTCTAAGAAATAACAATTGCACGGTACCGGGATTGTAACGTCAAACTTCTGAAAGCTTTTTTTTCAATATTCCTTACACAGCGGAAAAAAAACGTTCATTTATATTTCCGTCCGAGGAGTTACCAATCAAATGGTAACTCCGACTCAGGAAAAATAATGGAAACATTATCAATTCAGAAACTTAACGACTTTCTGTTGCGAAACAGATTTCAAATAATCAATTGCGGTAATGAAAAATAAATGAAATACTCAAGAAATCTGAGGAACTCATGTTTGGTTACTTGGTTCTTTCTAACAATTTAATATTCGCTACGTATATTTCGAGCATGATAATTGTATTTTTCAATATTGTTACATTTTTTAACCCATCCTCTCTCATCCCCAACTACCCCAATTTATTTCTTTCCAAATGGAAATCCAATATTTTATCATTCATTATTGTTGGAACACCATTATGGCTAGATCATCAGGAAGACTACGGAACGAAGTTTTGATGATAGGATATGGAGATTGTATCAGAAGTCAACGAGAAGTATATGATGCATTCGAGGAAAAGTAGTCCGATAAAACAATTGCACAATCAACCGTGAAAAGAATTCGTCACAAGTTCGAAGATATTGGTTGAGTGAAGGAGTTGCATTTGATTGGTCGACTAGAAGCATCGAATGAAAATGGAAAACTGAAATACTATCTCCGAATCATAATGTTTACCAAGAAGTGTATTTCGGGACCATGAGAAGTATCATCCGTACAAACCACGTATGAATGGTACGATTCATGATGGAGCAATCAATTCGAAACTATTTGAATGATATGATTCAGCTACACCAGTACTATGATAATACACTTATATGTCCATAATCCGTTTCATAATGAGATCCATAATACAGATTTTTCATTACGATACAGATTTTCAAGCAATAAAAACCCATTGATTTTCAATCGACCATGCTGTGCATTTGATGTTTGTCAAAATCAGTAGGTACTGAATTTCCATAGAATATAGCTGAACATCGATAAAATGTCAGACAGCGATATAGAAGAAAAACCTTAGACTCCTCCAAATATATCGGATGAAGGAGAAAATACAGTACAGAATATATCAACGGTATTTTCGAAAACTCAGTTCGAACTAGATCACACTATGAGACGCGGGTTCGAAACTATTCTCTGGCATTCGCCTTTTCATCCTTTATTCTTTTCTTATTGTTGTTTTTTTCAATTATAATGTTGAATAATTTTTCGAAGAAATAAGATCGATTACTATTATTGTGTTCAATATAAATATAAACAGAATATTTATAGTTCTTCATTATTTCTCGGGTGGAGAATAATATACCATTATATGTTTGGTATGATATGATTTCGATCCGAATATTGGCCTTACAATAATGTGACTTCACGCTAAGGTCTTAATCTGCCTACTTCGTAGATTGAACTGAGAGATCGAAGGGTGTTCGGTGATATCTATATCAGCGGGTGTTACTAAAGTGAAACTTATTGAGGTGTAGGCGGATTCAGGTAATTACCATCATCGGACGTTTTTCACATATTCCCGTATATACAGTCTTCCAAAAAATGCACAAAGCTTATATTCATACGAAAAAAATTGATAGTATCAATTTACCTATATAGTATCAATTTTTTTTCCTGTAGATGCTAACTTTGATAGCGAAACGCGCGTTGAGTGGATATAATATCAGTTTGGTGTTAAGGTAATCGATCTCTACAAAATGTTCTAACTTTCACACCAAAGTTTCCAATCTCATCGTTTATAATAACATTGAACTTTCTCAAAACCGAACACTGAATCTCCAAAGGCATCCCCAACCTCATCAGTCGCTGTATGTCTAGTACCTTCTACAAACAAGTAGAATGCGCTTCCATAGGGGTCTCACTCTCACCAGTTTTTGCGAACCTTTTCATAGAAGACTCGGAAACTAAGGCCATTGACACGTTCGACCACACATACTCTTGCTGAAATAGGTAGAGTTTTCGTCATATGTCCCCACGACTCCAATACTCTCCATAATTTCCGTCAATCACCCCAATGACCTATATCAGAATAAAAAGTTCATGATGGAAATCGAAATAAATAACTCCCTTCCATTCCCAGAGGTCCTCATCAAAAAAATCCAATAGCTCCTCCATCCACATGGTCCACAGGAATACAACGCACACAAACCTGCCATCCTCAGATCCATCAACCTCACCGACCGCTATAAACACAAGTGCTAGCCGAGCTCTGACTCTTTTTCGAAATGATTACACTGACTTTCAAATTGACAGATCTGTTCGGTCATAAATACTTTCCCATTCAGTCTCAGAGATCCAGATTACAACAATGTTATTCATAAAGCTATTTTTTTCTACATCTAATGTGCCACTGACAAAAAAAGCTGAAATCTGAGGAAACAGGAAACGTTATCTACCGCAAACAAACAAATTTCCACACTCCTCTGTTCCCCAAGGATAAAATTGTCAATGAATCTCAGAGTGTATATGAAATTCCATTTTCCGAATGCCATAGAACATATGTAGGCCAGACCACCAGACGTATTAGCAGTGGAGTATAATAACATCACTTTGCTATCCGCAAGTCAGACCATCGTCAGCCCTGTCTGAGAATAATCAAGAGACTGGACACATTAAAGACTTTGGAAACACCAAGGCCATCGCTACAGCGAAAACACTACAAGATCGAATAACTTGCGAGGCTTTCATAATCGATAGGCGACCTTCTCGCCTTAATATGAACCAGAAACAAAGTGGCCGCCAGAACTGAACCTTGTTGAACACCTGCATTTATTGAAAGAATATCAGACGATACGATATCAACAACCATATATATATCTACCAAACAATAAATTTTTAAGCACTCAGGAAAAACTTCCAAGTTATAGGAAAGGTTGAATAATTCGCAAAGTACTGGTGTCATTTCGGGGTCACACACTTTGAAAACAATTGCTGGGATACCATCAGATCCGCAAGCCTTATTCGTCTTCAGGTCCATTGAGATATTTCTTATATTTTGTTGGTGGCATATGACTGTTCGGGGTTATTGTTCCGATGAGTCCAAAGTAGAATTTCCAGCAAACATATTATCAAGTATATTCGCATTTTGTTGGGCAGTGGTGGCTTGTGATCCATCCTCTTCGGTTGAAGGAAGAATTGATCTAAAAGTGAAATTCTTAGCGACAACTTGACCAAAACGAACTAGAGCCGTTTGGTCATTCAACAAGTCTGGAACGAATTCCATGATTATGTGCTTCTTCAGCATATTGGCGCCAGCGATTTAATTTTACTTTTTTGAATGCCTCAGGGCAGCTTTTATTGAATTATGGTTTCTCAGACTGTGGTGTCTTTGTACAACTTGTTTGAATCTGCGTAACGACATCAAGTTGCTTGATCTTCGATAACCAAATTGCCCATTATATAGCAAATTCAATTTTTCATGGTATTCCAATAATATCATCTTTTTCATCATTTTCCTGTTTCAAAAATTTATTTCATTTTTGCAAATTCATTAAAATGCATTTTATAGGTGCAAGTTCTGATTTCATCTCTTCAACATTTTTGGTACTGATATAATTGAGTCCTAAAGATTTTGATATGATTTCGAAAATGTATTTCATTTCTAACAAAGCGTCGAGCGATGTTTTTTTCATAATTCCTAGTTCCAACTCGAAATCATTTCAATTAACAACTCGAACTTTCTCCTAATTTCAAGTAGTCACAATAACATTCCTATCACTCTGAATTTGTCGACGTTGTTAAGCCCTCGACATATCATTCGCTTTTTTGCATCGAAAGAAATGATTGGTCGGAATGAAAATTTATTTACATTTTCATTCTGCACCCCAGCGTAGAAATCCAGAATGTATGGAAACCATTTATCCAAAGGATGGATCAACTTCGGCTCTTGAGGGAGAATCTCGCGCCAATACATCCGTTTTCCGCTAATACCCGATCAGCGCACTTCTAGTAGCAACCGTGGGCCTCATTTTTAGCACCGCCCCTTTCCCCCACCCCATGGAAATAGGGTTTTTATAACCAACCATACCTCGAAATGTTGTCATTCATCATCCGAAGACGATTGCGGATACCAGCAATCGAAATGAGTCCTCAACTATAAACTTGCTTTCAAAATTTGTTCGTATTATTTAATCTATTTCTTTATTTATAATTTTTTTACCAATATTTCATTTTGATATTTAAATTTTTTATCATAATATCTTATTTTGATATCTCAATTCAATCAATCAAAACTTTAGTTTATTTTCGACCTTTTTTGTTTGGATTTGATTATCTCATTTGATTTGTATTTTTATACTTTTATCCTTTTTTAGCAACAGGTTTCAATAGAGTTAATAATATAGACAATGGAAGTTCTAACCAGTACCACTATAAAAATCATGTCGGAATGAAATTTTCAACCTATATTTCGTGTTCGTGTTCTCTTCGAAATCCACGCTGCCACTATCGAAAGAAGCCTTACACTGACACACTGACTTACAGAAAATATTATATTCTTTTGGACTGCGTCGTATAATGTAGGTCGTCTCAGGTTACGTGACGCCATATTATCCGAAGAAAACTGCTACTCTCACAAGAGATATGTTGTAATTTGGGGGATAGATATATTTTTATTAATGGTTGGTTTGTAACGAACGATTCAAGTACGGCAAATCCGTCATCAGCTTGTCGATAATACAGAATTCTTCTTTTATAGTTACTACAGTTTTCTCTATAGCCTAAAACTTCGAAGTGGTCGCCATCTATACATTTTTTTTAACTAACCGGAAGGTGAATAACAAATATTAATTCTATGGAGTATTATGAGTGTTGGATTTAAAATTATTATTTTGGAAATATTTAAAACTTAATACACTACAGAAGTGCGAAGAGTGAAATAGATATGAAGTGTTGTGGTTTACAAAACAAAATGCAGCGAATTCATTGAAGTATTCCTACAAAATCGAGAAAAATGTGCTCGGTGTCTCAGTGCTCATTATATAATACTAGTACTATTTCACTACATCAATTCCCCATTAACGACAAAAATCTTCGTCTCAGGAGGAAAAATACATTGAAAATTAATGAACCAATAACTGAAAATATGTTTGTAAGTAGCCTCCACTTTCTAGAGCGTCTGAAAATAAAGTTTAGTGGACGTTTCAGTTCCTACTTTGAAGCCATTTTCAAGACTTTATAATATAATATTTATTAATATATAGTTAAAGCAAAGTATTATTGAATTTATGTAAATAAATCATGGTTTTCTAGCCTGTTTTTTATCCTTTCACAGTATCCCACAATTAGTCAGTAGAATAACTGTCAAGAAAAAATTGTATCTCCTTGGTTAGAAACATTTTTTTAAAAAGCATGAATCATTCATGATTGGTAAAAGATTGGAACCTCTGGCATGAGATTAGTTACTCTAACTAACAACAAACTAATATCACATGATATTATCAATTTTCTCCTGAAAATGATAACTTTGTTAACGAATTGAATAGTTAGTCGAGTGATATCAGTTCAGCGTTAGGGTTGTTGATCTCTTTAAAGCAATGATTCATTCCGCTGATTTATTTGCATCCATTGTTTCAACTCTTCGAAAAACATGTTTGGTGCGTTGGAAGTGAAGTACCAACCTATTTCTTTTGAAGAAACCTTATGTTCTATAAGGTTTCCTCAAAATACTCGGTAATGTATCTCATGAATTATATAATAAGTACAGAAAAAAGTTTTGTAGCAAAACAAAAATCAGGTTTTCCTCTTGATTCATTTGAATAGAAAAAATAAAGCATTTGTTGAAATACTAATCCGTGACATATTTTATTAAGTCTGATATATTGATATATTTACTTCTATATAATATTTAGGAAATGACATTACCTACTTATTAACATAATATAAGGGTTGCAATATGTTTGCAGAACTCAGATAAACCCGCTTTGCAGGAACATTGGCATTTCCATCCCTCATCAGCCAGCAATATATTGATTTCGTATGGATGCTTTACTAAAGCTGATGTTTGCGAACATAAGTTCCTTATTTTTTATGGTTACTTTCTTCCACTCCACATGCAATGATATGCCCTGCTTTGAATACAGCTTCACCCTCTTTCAATGGTCTAGTTCTGCTTCCCACGTAATCCAGAATACAATGTAGCTCCAATTCTATAATAGACATTTTGATCTGGAATGTAGGTAGGTGAAGTAGTTCGAATTTTAACACTCACAAGTAAAATGAGGCTCTAATACTAGCCAAACACACAAAGCACACAAAGCAACTGAAGACGTTTAAACGGTAATTATCACTCAACAAGTCCTCAAGAATGCAAAACATGAACTGATAGTACCATTACTTCACGTGGCCAGAATTTGTTGTTCACCCTGAAGTGACGCCATCTTGGATTTAGCAACGCCATCTAGCGGTTGACGATTTTCGCCTATTTCATCCATTTTTGTTGAATAGTTGGGGTCAACAACAGCCACAGGAATGTAGCGCAATACTTTTTGGTTTTACAAGTATGCTGTTGCTTATCTGAACTAGTTTCTGTAATCAATCACTTTCCTCATTGGGAGTAATGATCGGTGGAAATGAAAATGTATCAACAAAACTTTGGTATTACTCTGTGATAAGACTTTTTGATGACCCTAACACAGAATTGATATTACCTGCACTCGAGACGAGTTTCGCTTACAAGATTAGCAATTTTTTTTCTGAATATGCTTATTGATCCCTTCAAAAAACAGACTTGAGTTTTACATCAAAGGTTCCAATCTCATATTTTGGATTGAGGTGGCCTTTACTTGATGGAAATCCATAGTTATTACGATATAAGGTAGACACGATTAAATTTCCACAAAATTTATTAACTTCGCGACATGTTTCGATACACTGTATCTTTATCAAGCGAATGTATTTAAACACTGAATTATTCTTTTATTATTATAATTATTCTAACAAAGAATAATTTAGTGTTTAAATACATTCGCTTGATAAAGATACAGTGTATCGAAATATGTCGCGAAGATAATAAATTTTGTGGAAATTTAATCGTGTCTACCTTATAGCGTAATTCCAATCTCATAGTTCATTTTTATCAATTTGTAATCGATAAGAAGTTAGCTCCATGTCAGAATTATAGGATGATCATCAATAACAATATAAGGATATTTTTTCAGTGAAACAGTTATTATGTTTCCGTACAGTTCAATTTTTTTCCCGATAACTCGGAGCCAAAATCATAATGCAAATGAACTACGATGGTTAAAACACTTATTCTATTCTATTTTCTTTGTATATTCATTACATTTCCTAATTTCTCACACTTTTTATTTTATTTCAATTGCGGATAACGTATAATCACAATTAACATATTAATTGATACCTAACTCTGTAATTATTATGCTGAACAATAATAGAGCGACTGACAGCAAAAACTGGCATACCTACAACTCTTGGTACACGCAAAAAGATCAAAAGTTCGGGATGGCATATTGTAATCTCGAATGCAAAATTATGCTGAAAGGTCTCACGCTGATGCGTTTTACACGGATGGTATTAATATGATGAGTATCTTCCAACAGGCCATCCAATCGGGTTGGTTGCCTTCGGTAACGAATTGATGGGAATGAAGCCGGTAGCCAGAGGTTGGGATATCATGTTATATTCATGTCAACGATAAAACGATTGGCGGAGTGATAATACATGGTTTTCCACAAAAATGAAGTAGTTAATATTCCATAAATAATTCTTTGATAATCGATAATATTGAAACACCTGGTGTAGAAGTGAAAACTAAAAACTAATTCCGTTAATCCCCTAATTATTATAATTATTATTACTATAATCCTAATTATTTTCAATTCATCTCTACCCAGAAGTTGTCGTGAAAGAAAAGAGGTTTTAAACCCAAATTTCATATCAATCTAATAGAATATTTTTGTTTTAGTGCACTGAGGTTCATATGGAATAACTATGAACCTCTCAGTACTCTTTTCGAATAGACGATGATTAACGAAGGGTCTTGCGAAATATACATATCCCATTTATGCTAATTGGCTTATTTGCCGAGTATAAAGTGCTATA